>VMDO01034375.1:0-17054 GCA_007922755.1 Pedetes capensis | reverse complement strand
TTGTTGTTGTTGTTGTTGTTAGGTGCCGTCGAGTCGGTATCCGACTCATAGCGACCCTCATAGGGTTTTCAATGGCTGAGTACTTCGGGATTGCTTTGGGAGTGGATTGCCAGGCCCTTCTCCCATTTTTGCGGTGCTGGGAATTGAACTCGGGACCTCAGAGACTGCAGCGCAGCGCTCTACCCACTGAGCTAATGCACTGATTCATATAATACTCTGAAAAACCCCAGGAGGCAGGCACTCTTATATATTAGTGTTGTTGTTGCTGCTGTTGTTGTTGTTGTTGTTAGGTGCCATCTAGTGGTGTCTGACTCATAGTGACCCTGTGTACAACGGAAGGAAACTCTCCCTGACACTATGCCATGTCCAGCACTATGTCAATGCTTCTCTGCTATTCATAAGTGGTTCAATGGCAGATTGTTTTGAGATTGTTTCTGGAGTGGATCTCCAGGTCTTTCTATTTTTGCGGTGCTTGGGATCGAACCCAGGGCCTCAGAGAGTATTAGTGTTACTGATGAGGAAATGGAGACACACAGAGAGAAGTGACTTACTAAAGTTTTCTTGACTAGGAAAAGATGGCCTCTGGCTGCAGAACCCATGTTGTTGGTTGCTATATACTCTGCTACCTCTGAAGAAAGAGACGGTTTTCCAAGTGCAGGGATAGGCAGGAGGAAAAGGAACTAATAGTGTCATTGGCCACATGGTTGGCAATGTGAGGATTGGGACCTCTGAGATGGGCTGGAGATGTTGACAGCCAGTGAAGGAGGAAGTGCTGTGGTTTTAGGCATCCCAAGGGAGTTGCTTTTGGGCAGTCTGTGGATTATGAGGTTGACAGAGACTGTCCAATGAGAAAGAGACGTGTAAGGAAGCTCCTACAAAATCAGAAAGGACTTGTGGTCCTTCTGGGCAATTTTTTTCTACCAATCTCTCCATACTTCATTCTCTTTCTTTATGACATTTTTTGGGGGCCTTTTTTCCCTACTATCCCCTTTAGGCTATTATAATGTTGACCTAAATTTTAAATGATTGTATTTGTTAAATCATACGCATATGCCACATTACTCCCTCCATATATTTCCATTGAAATAACTAAAGTTATTTCAAAAATTTTCCTTACTGTTATGGAACATGTAGGTCAGTGACTCATAACAAAAGAAAAGCCTTCTAAGGTAGATTAACCCTTACAAAGTAATAGATTATGAAAAGTAAATCTTAATATTCAGTATTAGAAGAACTGGCCAAATATTAAATACAAAGCATTTCTTATTGAAATTTAACGTTTTCTTCTAAATTTTATAAGCATCCCTAAATTCATATTTATTGTTGTTGTTATTATGTGCCATCAAGTTGTATCCAACTCATAGTGACCCTCATAGGGTTTTCAATGCCTGATTGTGTCAGGATTGCCTCAGGAGTGGATTGCCATGTCTTTTTCT
The DNA here is from genome assembly GCA_007922755.1 of Pedetes capensis. Lineage (NCBI taxonomy): Eukaryota > Metazoa > Chordata > Mammalia > Rodentia > Pedetidae > Pedetes > Pedetes capensis. Next base: position 15,618 of record VMDO01034375.1, on the reverse strand, counting down.
CATTTTTGAGGTGAGAATCAAACTCGGGACTTCAGAGGCTGCAGAGTCGCACTCTACCAATTGAGGTAAATCCCAGCCCAAATTCAGATTTAGGAACATTTTAACATTGGTTAGACTTTTCTTTTTCTTTTTCTTTTTCTTTTTTTTTTTTTTTTTCCTCAGTACTAGGGGTTAAACCCAGGGGCTTGTGCTTGCATGCTATCCAAGTGCTGGAACACTGAGCTGCACCCCCAGCCCTTTTTTTTTTTTTCTTTACTTTTTGAGGCAGGGTCTCGCTAAATTATGCAGACTTCCTCTGGTCTCAAACTTGTGATCCTCCTGGCTCCTCCTCCCAAGCCGCTGGGATTACAGGCATGCGCCCAGCTAGACTTTTCTTTTATAATGTGAACAAGCTGTTCCGTGTATGCCGAATATAGGCTGAGGAATAGTTTACAGAATGCTGAAACTTCTTAGTTTCTGTAATGAACACTAAAACACTGATAAGTTATATTTGTGCAGTTATGTGAATATATAAATATAATAGTCCTTTGAAATAGCAGTCTGGGAAAATTCCTAGCATGACCAGGCGACCTGTGCCCAGTCTGGTACAAATAATGTTTGGATTAATAACTTTATCAGAATCTACTTACTGAGTATACTTATTCTGGTAAAGCAGTGCCAGTGTGTATACACACACACACATACACACACACACGTGTATGTGTGCACAAATAGTCAATTTTCTGTAAGAACAAGCACTTGTTTGTTAAAGACACTGAAAATGAGGATGGACATTGCAACATTCCCAATCATGTAACTTGAGTTATGTAAATACACCTAACTTGAGTGCTGGTGATATGAAGTAATTAAAAACCCAGATCAGGGTCTGACATTAGGAACACATGCACAAGCTCTCTATTGCCTAAGCTAAGTAGATACCATGTGTTTTAGTGTCATATGTGTGATGTAAAATCCAAGCAAAAAGGATGCCATTGTGATTGATTTGGGGTGAGGAAGATGAAATGACATTCGTCTCTGTACAGCTTCTTAAAACTGATTTACTGCAGTGGCTTGTGGAAAAAACAGATGCTTATTTGAATGAATATTCATTCACTAACATCAGGTCCCAGAAGATGGCTTTCCTCTTAAGAGGTCATATTTTCCTCTTACTCGGTATTTGCTATTGTGGTTGCCAACTGTCTGTTCAGAAGACATAACATTAAGGAGCTATGTTAAGTGGAATATTGATGAAAAATGATATACAGTCTGAACCAGAGGTAAATATGCTAATTATAAGCAGCAATAATGCAAGATATAAACATCGTAGTGACTTACCTTATCTGTCTTGATAGCATCATGATGACTTCTCATCAACCAATCATGAATTTTCTTTTAAATTACTTTATTAATGCACTGCTTATGCTATAAAAATATTCAAGAAAGAACATTATCAAGAAGTGGGGTGACTAAATGACCATAGAAAACTAATAAAGAACTTTATTTTTTTAGAATCATTAAAAATATCAGATTCCATATGGATAGAAATTATTATTTGGAAGCCTAGCTGCATCTCTACTACTTTCTATACAAAATCTGACTTTTTTCCATGTATGTTTTCCCAGCAAAAAGCAACATCAGAAGTATAGATAGCCTGCTGCAATTGTTTATTTCGTAAGTTCATGTATTGGGGCCAGTTTATCATACCTAAAGTTACTTTGGCTCTGCAAGAGATTATTTTGGCAGAAGTTTTATTAGTGTGTCAAATTGTCTTTTAAGAAACTTGGCTAGGGTTGGTGCCCAATATGACTAGTTATAAATTTTAAACCTTGTTGCTGCACACTTCTACTCCCCTCCCCCAAGACAGTAGTACCACTGGATTTTCTGGTGCTATAATCCAAACACGGATTTGTAACAGAATGCCAGAAACAAATAAGATAATTTTAGGAGAAGAGTTATAATGAGATAATGATCTGGTTATATTTTGTGGCCCATGAAATGCCTGGTGCATTTGGCAGCATAACTAAAGTCTCCATTATCTATGGTGTTACAAGAACAGATATAATATATACATCAAAATCTGTAGCTAATTCAAAAGCATCACTGTTAAGCTCTGCGAATCAGCCTTCTTTCTTAAACTCACAGATATGTTTTCTATTATCTTGTTTTTTTAAGCTTTATATGAGAATCATCTGGGGATGACTGGGGAGGTTTAAAAAATCCTGATACATAGGTCATACTCTAGATCAATTCAATAATAGTTTGGGGGAAGACTCAGGCATTAATATTTTTTTAAAAGCTTTCCCAGGTGATTCCAGTATAATGGTCAAGTTTGAGAACCACTGCTTAATCCAACTTAGTAGGAGGGATGGAAAGAATCAGTGAATGAAAAAACAGTAAGAAAAGAATGTTTACTTGCCAATGTCAAAAGTGAATGTTAGTGCTTATTCAAATTGCTATAGACCAACTTCTTAAATTATGTTCACTTTCATAAAGTATGTTTTCCTGAGAAATCTTATAAAAATTATCCAGTAAGAAAGATGAGTTATAGCACAGAGAAAAATTTCTTCTAAATCAATTTTTGTACATTGGAAGCAGTTATTTATTTGCTTATATATACTCTATGTAATTAAAATAGAAGACAATAAAGTACAATACTTAGATTCAAACAAACAAGGGCTTAAAATTCAGCTTGGCCCTTTCTAGTCATTTATCTGAGAACAAATCACTCACTTAGTCCAGAGTCTCGCTTTTTTTCACCTACAAAAGGAACATATTTCTATCTTCTATGGAGAGCTGTTAATTGTGGGAGATTAAATGGGGAACTGTTGACAGAGTTCTTACCATAGTGCCTGTCACATAGTAAGTCATGAATAAATAGAGCTATTTTTAATTGTTCAGGCAGTTTTTATTTTTGTTTTGTTGTCATTGTTTGCCTTACACTAGACCTTTGTCACTCATGAGGGTTACAGGAAATCTTTGCATATTCTTAAATTTAGGAATAGAGTAGTAAAGAGAGTGAGAGTTTCTGCATGGAATCCCTTATAGCTGTGTGAGTGGAGTGCTTAACCAACCAAGCTAATTTGCTAACTGAGGAACCATGTCCTGTGCACCAGACCTGAGACATGTACAATATGTATTTCAGAAAAGCTGAAATCATCTCCCATCACAGACCATCTCAGCTCCTCCTGAAGGGTGGGAATCAAGAATCACCATATTCTATGGTTCTCCCTATTACTTTTCTATAATATTATTTCCTTTATTCTAACATGTACATTTTAACATCTCTAAAATCAAAATGTACCTTCCAATCTGTGATGTCTTCAATCACTCTCAGCCAGGCAGCATTTGAGATGCAGGATGCCATTGCCTGGGACTATATGAACATGTCATTATATTCCTGTAATGTATAATAAAAATCCAAGCCCAAGTAACTTTAAGAAAATTCTTTCAATAAATATAAAATAAAAATTCCAAATAATAAAAGAATATTGTCATAGTTTGACAATGATTTTTTCCTCCATACTGGCACACAAAATAATGATGCAATTTTAGAATCTAATCTCTAGTTCAATGTAATAGTTTATGCCGCTGTTTAGTTGACAACAATCTTTCTTGCAAGTTCATAAAATAATGATGTATTTTTAGAATAAAATTTTTAATTTCATTTAAAATGGCAAAAATATACTTTTAAGATTAATCATATTAATCAAATTATTAAACATAATTTATTAAATAACTCAGAATTATTAATATATCTAAGTATATTCTTTGTTTTAATCTAGTAACTGTGTTAGACACTTCAACATTTAGACTATACTAGACTTAGATGATTATATCTAATAATTATTGAATGCTTACTAACTGTCAGGCACTAGTTTTAGTTCTTTATATGTCCTGAGACTTGATCTTCTTGAAGCCCTAAAAGGTAACCACTACAGCTATCATTGCTTTATAGAACGGGAAACTGAGGCATAAAGAGGCTTAAAAATTGTCCAGAGGCACATAGTAAGTATGAAGCCAGGATACAGAACCAGGTAATTTGATTTCAGAGTCCCTGGTCACAGATGCTATAGTGACAAATGATCATCCCTGCCCTCAAGTAACTAAATCTTGGGAGAAGAAATACAGATAAGCAAACAATTAAGATATATTAAGGCGATTGTCATAATGGAGTTAGATACAAAGTCCAAGAGATACATAGGAGAAGGATCACCTAAGTTAGTTTGTCATAACATGTTGTTGCTAATTATGTAATTAATATCTGTCTTGCTAACTAGTCTATTAAATCATCCAAAGGCAGGGGTCTTATCTATTGGCCCATTGTTATGTTATCAGTGCCTAGCAAAGTGCTGAGCACTTAGTTGTTTTCATTTTACCTTGGAAGTAGAAAAGTCTAAACAGAATTAATAGTTGAGCAGGAACTCAATGATTGCCCTGTATGATTTTTGTGAATTTGACAAAATATTTCAAAACCTTTTCAATAGGCAAATATGTTGCCTCTGTAATTTTAATGCTCATAATTTATCCTAAGGAAATAATTAAATCATATTAACTCCAATAATCCTGTCCCATATGCTACTGAGGGTAGGTTTATTCATGCAGTACACAAAATAATGTCCTTCCTCCTGCCAATAGAAGTCTGTATTCTATTCCTTGGAACCTATGAATATTTTAGGTTATGTGGCAAAGAGGAATTAGGGTTGCAGATAGAATTAAGACAGCTAATCAACTGGTCTTATAAGGAGAGATGAGCCTGGATTATCTAGGTGAGACCAGTTAGTGATTGTTGATGTTGTTAGGTGCCTTCTAGCTGGGTCCAACTCATAGCGACCCTATGTACAACAGAACAGAACACTCCCTGACACTATGCCCTGCCCAGCACTATTGTCAGTGCTTCTCTGCTGTTCATAGGGTTTCAATGGTGGGTTGTTTTGGAAGTGGATTGGCAGATTCTTCTTCGTAATTTATCATAGGGACTATGAAAAGTGGAAGAGTGAAACAGAAGAGTGGAATGGGAGAAATAGAGAGAGTGTGAGAAGGACACAATTCTCTGTTGCTGGTTTGAAGACGGAAGAATGGGCCACAAAAAAATGAAGGAGCACCTCAGAAGCTATATAAAGTCAAGGGGACATTTCTTCCCCAGAGCCCTCACATGGGAAACTTCTCCTTCCAGTGAGACCCACGTCAGATTTCGAACCTACAGGACAGTACGATAATATGTTGTTGCCCTAAATTCGCAGTGATTTGACACATCAGCACTAATTATCTAACATACTTAATAAGATGGGACAGTTTTCATGGTTAATTGTCTGAATTAAATCATTACTAAATTTGTGGATTTCATAGACCAGTAGAATTTCCAGAAAATGTTGTGGCTAATTGATAGCTTTGAAATTTGCTTCCTTAATCTAAACTTACTGCTTAAAATTATGTTGGAAAAAAAGCATATTATAAAATAGTTTTGCAATGGAGTAATAATATAAGTGCAGATAATTAAATAAATGTAATTTTCAGAAAACTTATTACATTTTATTTTTTCTCACTTCATCCAAAGACTAATAAAAATATCCAGTATCAGTTCCATTCTATGGTCAAGTATTTGGGAACCCCTATACAAGATATATTTTGTTGATTTTAGTGTGTGAATTTTAGAATCACCTAAAAAGAGGAAGATTAGTATAACAACAACAAAATATTCAGGTTATAAATTCTTAGTACAGAATTCTTAGGGTTTGAACTAATAATTTTATAATTACTTTTGTTGTGATTTTGTTGATTCTTCTCATCTTTTCTCATCATGTATCCAAAATATTTTGGTTTTTTATGGCTGCTATAACAAATTACCACACTTTTTGTTTTAAAACAAACAAACAAAAAATGTATTCCTTTACAGCTCTGAAGGTCAGAAGTCTGAAATCAGTTTCTCTGGAATAAAATCCAGGTACTAGTAGGGCCATGCTCTCTTCAAATGTTCTGGGTAAGAATCTGCTCTCTTGCCATTTCCAGCATCTAGAGCTGCATCCTGGCACTCCTTGGCTTATGGCCCCTTCCTTTTCTTTCAGAGCCAACAGATTAGCATATTCAAATTGTTGTCTATCTGCTGAGATTCTCAAGGCCTTCTCTCTAAAGTCAAATCTCTCTCTGCCTCTCAGTTTTAAGGATACTTGGGATAACATTTAGTGTGCACACAGATAATTTAAGATAATCCTCTCAAGAGTCATAAATTAATTACATCTCAAGTTTCTCTTTTGCTATATAGGTAATATTCATAGGTTCCAGGGTTAAGAGCTAGATATTTTTAAGAACTATTATTAATCGCTACCATTTTGGAAGATACCTAGTTTATATACACATTGTATAGCTGTTATATTTATTTTAAATTTAAAAAGGAACATTTTCTTTGTCAGCATCCACTGAAGTTGTGACATATTCTAGAATGTCTGGATGTTAGAAGGTCATGCCTATAACTACCAAAAAGTGGGGGGGGGAGGTCACAACATAATTAAACAGTGTTGATGAGTATAGCAACCCATTTTTCATTGTACAATGTCTTTTTTACAGAAAATCCTCTCCTAAGTAGAAAAGTGTAAAGTATGTGTGGATAGTCTACATTAATTTTGAAACATTCTCTGAAATCCTGGTGTAAAAGTGACACTGAGACTGCTAGTGCAGAACAGCCAACTGAGAATCCCTCAACAGATGCTCATGCCCCCCACTTCTCAGCAGCTTATTCCTGATATCAGCTGTTGCTGAGGCATATAAAAATGTAATTTAAGAGAACCATGAGGGCCTCTTCTTCCCTTCTGCTGAATTGCTATCAGACAACTGGAGGATCAGTTGTACTGTGGAGTCAGGGGAACACAAGTTGAAAAACCCTATCTTGCAACTATCACCAGCTGTCCTGTTCAGGCCATTGCCACTGAGGTGTATGTACTAAATATTATCTGAATTAAGCTGGCCAACTAACTGCTGAGGAAGAACTTGTGTAGAGGGAGGATTTGTCTCAGTAAATGTCAGTTCCTAATAATGAGACAAACATTGACTCATGTGCCTAGAAATGAAGAGAGATTCAAAATCAATGGTTTCAGATCCATTTCCAGGTACTGTGGGATTCCTAGGTACCTCCAGAGAGGTAACCAGGATAGATGGAATAGACAGAAAAAGTTCTGCTCTGGACTGTTCACCATAGGTTTTTCCAGAGCAATTTCATTTTATCCATTTTATTTATTGTTAACGAATGACTTGACTACTTTTTTAAAAAGTGAAAAACTATTCTGAAGGATCATGCATTATTTTAGCTCTTTGTTTTATAAGCCTACAAACTCATGCCTGCAGCAAAGGCATGCTGGAAATGTAGTGGTTAGGAATACAGGCTTTGGAATCAATAGACCTCAAAGAAAACTCCAGCTCTCAAACTTGAGTTGTGTGATACTGAGACTGTTTATTTCAACTGTCAGGTACAGACCCAGTTCCTGAATCTGTACAATGGTGATAATAATAATTGCCCACTTTCTCATAGGGGTTTTGTGAAGATTAAAGACATCTCACAAGTAGAACTTGATCCATTTAAAACCAAGAATAGGATAAGCTGACACACCACTATAGCTGGTGTTCAATATTGAGGTATAGATTTTAATAGCATAAGAAAAAAGGAATACAAAGTACAAGGATAAAAATGGGAAGAACAATATTGTCATTACTCATAAATAATTGTCAACATAAAAGTGCAAACAAACAAACAAACAAAAACCCTCCACAGAGATAACTTAGTGATTGAGAGCACTGACTGTGGAGCCAGTTACTCAGCCTCAAATATTGACTCTGTCCTTTAACTCCCTGCTTGACTTCAGGCAAGTTTATAAAGCAGCCAATTCCTTAGTTTTCACATTTAAAGTAAGAATAATCATAATATCCACATCATCATTATCACTAGGTAGTTATGAGAATTGAGTTTATATAAATAAATAGTGGGATGCATGTATCGTGTAAGTGCTTGTTCCCATTATTAGCTTTTCAATCAAATTATTAGTTAGTAAGAAAAATCAGTACTAAAAATGAGTTGTGTTCCTATGTATCAGTAAGAAATAGTTTAAAAATTATTGAAAGCATTGACTTACAATACAACAAATATTGTAATTAAATTCAACAAAAATATGTACAAGGTCTTCAAGGAAAATATTTCAAATTTTTGTTGTTGTTGTTAGGTGCCATCGAGTCGGTATCGGACTCATAGCAACCCTCTGTACAACAGGGGAAGCACTATTGTCAGTGCTTCTCAGCTGTGCATAGGGTTTTCAATGGCAGATTGATTTTTGGGAGGGGGTTGCCAGGTCCTTCTCCCAAGCCTACAGCTTCTGGTGTTCCCAGGCGGTCTCCCATCCAAGTACTAACCAGGCCCGGCCTTGCTTAGCTTCCGAGATCTGATGGGATGGGGTGCCACAGGGCTATGGCTGCAGGCTTTTTTTCAAATTTTTAGGAATAACAAAATCTAAAATGAAATGGCTTACTGTATTTTGGGTTATAAATTTAATAGTATAAAAATATCAATTCACTCCAAATTATCCTGTATATTCTTTGTAATTCCAATTAAAATCCTGACTTTAATCCTGGTATGGACTACAAAAGAAGAAACAGATCTGTCCTAGAAAAAGTGCAACCAGAGGGCTCCTTTGAAGCAAGGATGGCTAGACTGAGTCTTATGTATTTTGAACATGTTGTCAGGACGGACTAATCCCTGGAGAAGAATATCATATTTGGGAGAGTGGAGAGTCAATGAAAAAAAGGAAGACCCTCAACTAGATGGATGGGCACAGTGACTGCAACAATAAGCTTAAATATAAAAAAAGATCATGTGCCTGGCATATAATGGAGGAATGTTTCGTTCTGTTGTACATAGAGTCACTATGAGTTGGACCTGACTCAACAGCACCTAACTTACTTACTTACGTACTTTCTTTCTTTCTTTTCTTTTTTTTTTTTCTTTCTTTCTTTTTTTTTTTTTTTTTTTTTTTTTTTTTTTTTTTTTTTTTTTTTTTTTTTTTTTTTTTTTTTTTTTTTTTTTTTTTTTTTTTTTTTTTTGCGGTACTGGGGGTTGAACCCAGGGCCTCGTGCTTGCATGCTTTGCAAGTGCTGTACCACTGAGCTGCACCCCCAGCCCATTTTTTTACTTTTTTATTTGAGACAGGGTCTCGCTAAATTATACAGACTGCCTCTGGTCTCGAACTTGCAATCCTCCTGCCTCTGCTCCTGAGTTGCTGGGATTACAGGCATGTGCCACCACGCCTGGCCCTACTTTATTTCTTATGTTTTGTTTCATTTCATTTTAGTTTTGAGACAAGTTCTCACTGTGTAGTCCAGCCTGGCCTGGAACTCTTGATCCTCTTGCCTCAGCTTCCAGAGTGCTGGGATTATAGGAGTGTGCCACCACTCCTGGTAGTAACCTACTCTAAAATGAACTACTCTACAAAGAGCTCTCACTAACTTAACGCCTACAAATATTATTAACAATAGACCAGATTTATAAATCCTTTACTTGTACTTTAGAAAGAGGGAAGGAAGATGTTACCTGGATTATTCACTAGATAACATTTTAGTCTGCAACCTTACCTTTGCATCCGATCCTGTCAGATCTCAGAAGCTAAGCAGGATGTTGTTGTTGTTGTTAGGTGCCGTCGAGTCGGTATCCGACTCATAGCGACCCTCATAGGGTTTTCAATGGCTGAGTGCTTCGGGATTGCCTTGGGAGTAGATTGCCAGGTCCTTCTCCCATTTTTGTGGTGCTGGGAATTGAACTCGGGGCTTCAGAGACTGCAGTGCAGCGCTCTACCCACTGAGCTAAATCCCAGCCCAAGCAGGATAGGGTCTGGTTAATACTTGGATGAGAGACTACCTGGGAACACCAAGTGCTCTAGACTTGGGAGAAGGGGCTGGCAACCTACTCCCAAAAAATAAACAACCATTGAAAACCCTATGAATAGCAGAGAAGCACTGATATAGTGCTTGGCATGGCACAGTGTCCAGGAGTGTTTTGTTCTATTGTACATAGGGTTGCTATGATCCACGACTTGACTGGAGGGCACCTAACAACAAACAACATTTTTAGGAGTTTATTAAAGTCATGTGTTGCCTTGAGAAATCTAATTTTCTTTTTTGCTTCATAGCTTTTTTGATTAGCCTAGAATTTTTTAATGAGATATTTTAAATTATAAAGTACTATATGCTCAGGCTAAAATATTTATAAATAAAGAGGTAAATGCAAGCATAAATTGAAGTTATCTGTCTCTTCAGCTTACTCAGGGAGAGTCAAAATAATTTAAAAATTTTAACAAGATTTTTATACTGAAAATATATAATATTGCAGTAAAGTATAACAATATTATTTATTAAATGGGAAATGGTTATATTTCTTAGTAATATCAAGTGTTAGATTTCCAAGGATCTTGAATAATTGTAAAATTTTGAGTTTCTTCAATTACTTGATCTTGCTTCTTGGTGTTTCCATGGTCTTTTTTTCATTCTTCTCATGCCCCTATCTCAAACACAAGGAAGAACAAATCTCTCATTTGTGTCCATATGTGAAATAGCAGCATTAATAAGAAACTATCAGAATATTGATAATTCTATAGCTCAAATGTCTCATGGTTTTTCATGACTAACTACTACTCCTACTTCCACCACTATTGATTGTCATAGTAATGAAAATAAGAATTCTATTCAGAGGAGCTACCATTTTTTCCTTGATCATTTACAATGTGTCACAGGCTTTGCTTGTATTTTCTCATTGTTTTTCCTCACTATACATGTACAAAGCTTATCACCATTTCACAAAGAAGCAAACTAAGATGAAAGATGTGACATAACCAAATTAGAGCTCCATAGAGCCAAAGTCCATCTTTGAAACCAGGAAGCCATCACAACATGCATTGCTTGTTACATACTAAGCCAACTGCTTCTGAGTCTCAAACACCAAATGTAACTTCAGAAAGCATGTTGTACTCCATTAGGAAGGATTTTGGTGGTGATTTATATAATGATCTGATGAAATTTATTTGAAATTGTTTTTAAATCTTATATGCATGTAAAAATGTAACATATTCTTAGAATAAATTAATCAGTGTAGATGCTTTGAAAATCTACCTCAAAATGCACTCTGAAATAATTGACAACTTGAAGACTGTACATGTTATCTCTTTATGCTGTTATGAGAATCTATAGTTGTAACAAACACCAATATGCTGATAAAAACTAAATCTTTAACTCTGATGCCAGTTTTTCCTCCAGGTTTTATTCTTTCTATAAAATTGTACTGCAATTTTTCTAAGGAGATATCTCACAATCATCTTTTAGAAAGTCTCAAGTGAAAATCATCTCTTCCAATAATACTATCACATATAAATCCTCTTACAATCTCTTACTTCACACTCTAGTTTTCCCTTTATTCATTTTGTCACAAATTTGTAATCCAATTTACCACAACTGAAAATACAATATTTATGGACTCATGCATTTTTCTCTTTCACTAAAATATTAGCTCAGTTGGTAGAGTGCTGCTCTGTACTCTCTGAAGGCCCGAGTTCCATCCCCAGCACCACACAAACGGGAGAAGGACCTGGAAACCCACTCCTGATGCCATCCTGAAACAATCTGCCATTGAAAACTCTATGAATAGCAGAGAAGCCCTGACATAGTGGCGGGTGGGCATGGCACAGTGTTGGGGAGTGTTTCATTCTGTTGTACATAGGGACACTATGAGTCAGACATGACTTGAAAGCACCTAACAACAACAGCAGCAGCAGCAGCAACAACAACAACAACAACAAAGTGTTAGCACCAAAAGAGCAGGGATCAAGTTTATTTTGTTCACACAATAGTCCCAATATGTAGAATAATGTTCAGCTTAAAGCTAAAACTTAAAAAGAAAAAAGCATTTGGAATTTGATGAATGAATGAAAAAGCAAGTGGTACTTATAGCTTCTCATACATTCAATGACTAGATAAATAGCAAGACCATACTCATTCACACAGTTCAAACCTTAAAATGCAAATCAACCCAGATTAGTTCTTCATTTTCCCTTTGGTAACTTGGCTCAGGCCTTAAATTCACCTTTTCTTTTGCATAACTGCAATAGCATATTTACTAGACTCCATGATCCTTGTTTCACCTTCAAGCACCTTTTTATAGTCCTGACAGCATGGTCTTTCTGAAATAAGAGTTTGTCAGATTTCAACTCATGCCTTCTAAAGTGTTTTCTCCTTTTACCTTCTCAGTTCTACAAAGATCTTATCAAACTTTACTTTTTGGTATTTATATCATAAAAACAAGAAAAAAAATGATTCTTTAAAAAATAAATCCTTCAAGGTTTGGGCATGGTCCCTCTCATTTTGAGAACTAATATTATTTTTAACATAAATTCTCTTAAAAGTTCTATAATGACTACATTGTCTAACATTGATGTCCAAATCTGGCTGTACTTGAGGCTCAATTTAGCAGATTTGCTCAAGCTGGGGTCTCATTTTTCTTATAGATTTCTTCATTAAATTTTTAAAAATTGCATTTTTATTTTCACTCTCATGATCTAAGGTAATTATAACAACTGTGCTCTGAATGATTACAAGGATCACCTGTTCAGTGTCCTTGTCTATTTTTATGTTTCTAACATCATACATGAAAAATAGCATTTTCTGTGTGTGTGTTGTGGCTAATGATAAAAGAAAAGAATGAAATAATTTGCTAATAATCTGTCATTCCCTTTTCCTCAGTAATAACATCACCTGGGTTGCCTAAAATTAAGGCAATATTTCCCAGCATCCCTTGCAGATAGATATGGCATGGTGTATAATTAAAGGTGGCATATACATCCTCTGGGTATCTTTCAAAGAGAAAGCATGCCCTTTTCTTGGATTTTTTCCTACTCTTCTGTGGCATGTTGTTTCATATTTCTGTGGAATGTAGCCTCTTAGTTGATGAGTTATTTAGATTCACTTAGGACCATTTAGGGGAAGTAACAAGATAGTATATGAGATGCCTGAGTCCCTGACACCATATGGCCTATACGAAACCATGTCATTTTTTACAAGAGGGTAATAAACATACATCCTGCTTAAATTAGCAGTTCAGGTTTCCAGTCACTATAAATGAATTTAATTCTAACTAGTACATGGACTTAATACCAAAAAAATTCTTAAGGGAAAATCAAATGACATCAAAGTGGAGTCTATAAATTAGAATTCACAGCAGTTCAAGTAGCAAAAAGTAGTAGATGAGCTGAATCATCATATGAAACACTATCGTATGAATATGCTAAACTCTGAAGATTTAGCTCTGCAGCAGCAGTGACAGTCAAATTCACTATGGAAATAGCATCTTAGTTCAGTAAACATCATCATCCTAAATTTTTAATTAATGTTATTGGATTTAAATTGTATTAGTTTCACACTTTTTATTTGCATTTTATTTGGAAATACTAGTTGTGGTCATTACAATTTGTTTTTCTCGTAAATGTGGTTCATTTGTTAACACAAATTTTAGAAGCATTGACCAAGAAAATTTAATGGAATGCCTAATCTCCAGGCCCCAGATTCTGATTCGATGTGTCTATAGTGAAAGGAGGGAGTCTATAATCTTCATAAATGTTTCAGGTGATTCTAATGTAACTAGCCTGGGAACAAATCTGAGTATCTGAATTCTTAGGCTGGTCCACAAATTCTTTGAAGGTCTGTCTCTTCCAGCACCCCAGCTTCATTTCTCACCACCTCACTGTCATCACCCACATTTTCTCTTTGTTGTTGTTGTTAGGTGACACAGAATCAGTGTCCAACTCATAGTGACCCCATGTACAACAGATGAAATACTATTGTCAGTGCTTCTCTACTACTCATCAGGTTTTCAATGGCTGATTGTATTTTGGGAGTAGGTTGCCAGGTCCTCCTCCCAAGCCTATAGCACCTGATGTTCTCAGGTGGTTTCCCATCCAAGTACTAATGAAGTCTGACCCTACTTAGCTTCTGACCACAGTGGTATGGCTGCGGGCACCTTTTCTCTTTCAGCCTCAATAAAAAACTTGAAGTGCCCCCAAACTTCTAAATTCTATTTTGACTCTATGCTTTAACACACAACTTTCTTTTGCTTGAAATATTTTCTTCAAACTTCCCTTTTTGGTACCCCCATTTCCTAGTGTAACACCTGCCAATCATAGGGGCCTAACAGATGCTTTTTAAACCAATTACTGAGAAATTGAATGAATGAAGGAGTGAATGAACCACTTAATATATTTGAAGCTTATGAAAGTTCTTGACATTTTAAAATACATGCATCTAAGCATAGTGGCATGAGCAGTATACCTAGTAAACACAGAAATACTAAAATTTCCACTCTTTTTGTATTATTAGAAGTTCCACTAAGATCTTTGAAATATATCTATAAACATTATTCAGAATACAATGGAGCATTGTAGTCTACAAAGGTTGATTATGGAACTCCCCACTGAGAATTAAGCTATGTAATTGATGTCTTTTTCCACAGAAGGTCAAATTTAACATAGTTAACAGCCCCACTCTCAATCCCAGGAAATGTAATTGGGCAAGCATTCAAGATATAAACAATGTCGTAACAATGTAATTTATTGCTGAGTGACAAATTACCCCCAAACTTCATGGTTGGAAACAACAAATGTTTCTTGTCTCATACAGTTTCTGTGAATCAGGATTCTAAGAGTGTCTTGACTGTATAACACTGGCCCAAGTTACTCATGAGGTCACAGTCCAGCTGTCATGTGGGGCTATAGTCTTATCTGAAGAAGTATCAGCTTTTGAGTTCAGTCATGTTGGGAAGCCTCAGAAGATCAACTCCGAAAATCATTCATGTGTGCATTTTCACAGGATTACCTCACAATATGGTAGTTGGCTTCCCCAAAAGCAATTCAGGAGAAAGCAAGATTTGAGGAAGAACAAGAATGAGCATGAGTATCCAAGACAGAAGCTGTAGTATTTTTATAATCTAATATCAAAAATGATATGACACCACTTTTGTCATTGTATTTCTTGGAAGTGAGTCACTAAAGCTAGCATATACTCAAGGGGAGGTGACACACAAGGTATGAATATAAATGAAGTAGGGGTCATTGGGAGATATCGTCCAAGCTGCCTATCAAAAACATATTCTAAGCATTCTAGATAGAGATATAGAACAAAATAGCAGCATATTGTATGTAAAATTGTACTGAAATTTAGAAGATGAAAACAAATAACAGATGAACACCTTAAAATAATGTTTAAGCTCAATGTGTAACATGAATTCATGTTATGCAGAAGTGGTTTTTGACACAATATATTTTGGGCATAATTGATCTAAATTGTTATGGTTTATTCTTATCTTGGAATTGTTGTTGTTTGGTGCCATAGAGTCGGTGTCTTCCTCATAGCAACCTTATGTATAACAGATGAAACACTATTGTTGGTGCTTCTCTGCTATTCATAGGGTTTTCAATGGCTGATTGTTTTTTGGAAATGGGTTGTCAGGTCCTTCTCCCAAGCCTACAGCACCTGGTGTTCCCAGGTGGCCAGACCCTGCTTAGCTTCCAAGATCTGACGGGATAGGATGCCACAGTGCTACAGCTACAGGCATTTTGGAATTAGCATCAG
>VMDO01034374.1:0-17050 GCA_007922755.1 Pedetes capensis | reverse complement strand
AATATTATTATTACAGTATTACAACAAAAAATATTTTCAAAGCTGAATCACATAGTGTATTTTGATTACATATTTTTTCTTATACAAACATTGTTTTAATAGGGGTAATAATTGCCTTTGTTTCCTATTGGATACTTTTTTCTTTAAATTCTTACTGTAAAATATTTATACATACAGAGAAACACATGAGACACCAATGCATTGAAATCATCTATGCAATCACCACCCAGGACAAGAAAAAAAATATTGCCAAAAATCTGCTGATCACAATTCCCTCCTTATCTCAGAGATAATCTATATATTAATTTTATTGTAAATTAATTTAATGTTTTATTGTACATTTATTTATGGATCTTACAAGCTACAACTTAGTTTTGCCTGTTTGTGTATATGTTTGGTTTAGTTAATAAGGCTAAACTATTTTCAAATATTATTGTATCAATTTCTTTGCCACTGACAATGTAAGTCTTACTTCACATCTTTTCTAGTACTTGAAATTTATATGTATATATACATGTATGTGCGTTGGGAGAAAGATGTGGCAATCCACTCCCAAAGCAATCCCAAAACAATCAACATTGAAAACCCTATGAGGGTCACTGTGAGTTGTACCCGACTCTACAGCACCTACAACAACATATATGTGTATATATATTTAATTTTTGATATTTTGTGATTATATAGTGGTGTCTCATTGCAGTATAATTAATAGCTTCTGGATGATCAATGAGATTAACAATTTTATATATGTTCATTGACTATTTGAATTCCTTCTTGTCTGGATTTACTGTGTATATACTTTGCTTATTTTACTTTTGGATTTTCTGTTTTATTCTCATTAACATTTTGTACAAATGCTTTATTCTTAATAGTTGCATTTTTATGGTTTCTCCCACTGTGTGGCTTGCATCCCACTTTCTTTGTGGTATCATTTAGAAAACTAATTTGTTCTAGTTGTAACACAAGATTTTCCTTCATGGTTGGTGCTATTGTTTTGTTTTTAAGTTTAAAGTCTATATACCTTTGGATTTGTTTTATGGACCAGTTAATCTGATTTACTATTCTATTTGGGATATTTCAAGCATGATCACAGTCACCTAATTAATTTATCTGTAAGTTTTGATATTTAGTAACATGTTCTGTGTTTACTGAAATCTATTAAGTGTCTTAAGTATTCTTGATTCTGCATTCCTATTTTACAAAAGAAATTAGATCTTAATTAGACTTGTACAGAATCTACATTTATGCTTAAGATAAAGGACTTTCATTACAAAGTGAAATCCAGGATAGTAAAACTACAAACTTTTCAGAGCTGGGTATAGTGGCACACACCTGTAATCCCAGTGACTAGGAAGGGAGAGGCAGAAGGATCATGACTTTGAGGCCAGAGGTAGCCTGTGTAACTTACTGAGATCCTGTCTCAAAAATAAAAACTAAAAAATGGGCTGGGAGGTGGAGAGAGGCTCAGTGGTATTGCAAAAGCATGCATCAGTTCAACTCTCCACTACTGGAGGAAAAACAAAAAAGCTACCACTACCATATGATCCAGTGATACCACCCCTGGTTACATATCCAAAGAAAACAAGGCCACCATGCATAAAAATAATCTGCATACCCATGCTTACTCTGGCATTATTTTCAATAACGAAGCTCTAGAATCTGCCTAGGAGCCCATCCACAGATGAATGGATAAAGAATATATGGCATATATACACAGTGGACTACAATAGAAGAATTAAATGATGTCATTTGCAGGAAAATGAATGGAACTAGAGTTCATCATTTTAGATGAAAGAAGCCAGATATAGAAATAAAAGTGCCACAGGGTTTCTCTCATACATATAAGCTAGAATTAAAAATAAAAATTAAAAAAAGCCTGATCTGGAAGTAGTAGGACTAGTAGGGAAGGGTGGAGATGGGGGTAAGAAACGCAATTGGGAGGGCTGACACAATCAAAGCACAATATATGCATGCATATGGAAATGTCACTGTGAAATCCATTAATATGTAAATTAATAATTATAATTATTACTGTACAATCATAATTATAATAATTAATAATTATATAATTACAATAATGGGGAAAACACATATAGGGAAAAAAGAAGCAATATGCAAAATATTAGTATTTTTAATCACCCTTGGATCTTCTATCCTGTTAACATTTCCCTGCACCTGGTTCTTGCACAAGCTCCAGCCTGGAGACTTCCACCTGGGCAACAGCATCCAAGAGTCACCTATAGGGTGAGAAGACAGGAAAAGCAGGATTGGAAAATACAGGTTTCATAATAGAGACAGATGCCATTGAACTGGGAGTGATTTGTGTGACATTTCATTTCATTCATTTCAATGGACCAGGC
Source organism: Pedetes capensis (assembly GCA_007922755.1). Lineage (NCBI taxonomy): Eukaryota > Metazoa > Chordata > Mammalia > Rodentia > Pedetidae > Pedetes > Pedetes capensis. Next base: position 14,690 of record VMDO01034374.1, on the reverse strand, counting down.
CCTTGCTGGCAGCTAGGCTTTTGCATGAGCTCAGGAAGAGATCTCAACAGGGAGTTTGGCTGGAGATACTACTTTCCCTGGAGATATGTCCTGGCCCACCGGAGTTGGAAACAGTCTGAGCAGATTTTCCCTGGAGATGATGACTTCACCCATGCTGATCATCATGATTGCCTTTTCCCTGGGGTCATCGGCTGCTATGTTGCAGAATGGTTTCATAGTCACTGAGATTGGCAGGAAGGGTATGCAGAGCTGGGCCATGCCTACAGGTGAAATGATTGCTATCTGTCTCGCTGCCTCCAGGTTCTGCCTGCATGGGTTATCCATCCTGAACAACTTCCTATATGTCTTTATTTTTTATTACAGAGATCACCTTTTTACCATCTTCTGGGACTTCATTAACATTCTCAGCTTCTGGCTTACCCCTTACTTGCCATCTTCTACTATGTGAAGATCTCTTCCTTCTCCTACCCTGTCTTCTTCTGGTTGAAATGGAGGATTTCTGGGTTGATACACAGGCTGCTGCTGGGCTCCCTGATCATGAGTGGCCTGTCAGCCCTCTTCACAGCCTCTGGGCCTCTCAGAAGAATGCCTCCCATGGAAACCACACACTTGCTCATAGAGGATTTAACTTCTACCAGCACTGTTACTACCTTCATTCAGGATTCATGTGGTTAGCTCCACTCTTCCTGTTCCTGGCGCCATCATCTTGCCCATGTTCTCACTGCACTGGCACATGGGGCAGATGAGGGACCACAGGCCTGGGACTTGTGATCCCAGCACCCAGGCTCACACCATGGCCCTGAAGTTGTTTGCCTTCCTCCTCATCTTCCATACATGGTATGTCCTGTCCCTAAGCTTTTCTACTATGAATACCATAATCACCCAGAGTCCCTGGCACTGGGCCATGGAAGCAATAACTTATGCAAGCATCTCCCTACACTCCACCATCTTGATGCAAGGCAGCGGGAAGCTGAGAAAGGCCATCAGGGTGAGGTTTTTGGGCTGTCCTACTGCCAGCTCATAAGGGTTTGAAGTCTCCAGACAAAGGGTGGTTCCGCTCTCAAATCATCAGTATCATTGCAGTTAGCAGTACTGCAGTGAATAATCTCCCACACGGCAGCAATTCAGAAGGTTGGGTACTCTCTGTTTTCATTTCCTTCTTTCTTTTCCACTCCTTCCAAGCTCCCCTAATTCTTTCTCCATTTTCCTGTGTTCCTTTTGTCCCCCCACTGCTGCAAGTCCCTGGTAGAGTCTCAGAGCACCTTGACCTTAGCAGATGGCCTCTTTATTCCACAGGTCTTTCTGACTCTCTTTGTAAGCAACCCTAATAATATTCCTCAGCATAATTTTGGTCTGCACTTCCTTCATGAAAACCTGTAACCACAGTCAGGTATCTGGTAGAAAACTGAAGTCACTTGTTTTTTTAGTGGCATAGATTCCCCAGCACCGTCCCCCTGCACACCAGCTGCTCTCCCCAGTTCCTGCTCTGCTCTCAGCTCAGTCTCTCTCCAGCGCTGCTTCTTTCCCTCTCCTCACACATCTTCCTCTCCTGCCTTTTGTTCTTTACCCCCACCAAAGACCTGGAGCTTCCCTCTTGCGTATTTCTTTCTTCCTTCCTTCTTTCCCTTCTCTGGCAATCTTTTCCATCCCCTTCCTCTAGGCCCTGCTTAAAACAGAATCCACCCTGGTGCCTTCTCAGTTTGATCCCATGGAAGAATGAGTTTTGTGTCCCCCACACATGTGACATCATGTGTGTCACATATTGAATTAGAAGGAGTAATCTGAGGTGCAAACGGTTTTAAGTTTGGCTAACACAATGTAGATGAAAACCAAAGGAAATTCTTGGCAATTTTTAATTTTTCCAATCCTGCTTTTCCTGTCTGCTCACCCCATAGGTGGTTCTTGGATGCTTTTGCCCAGGTGGAAGTCTCCAGGCTGGAGCTTGTGCAAGATGACCCACTAGAAGGGGGAAGAAAAGTGTGGCAACTTCAGTCCCCATTTATTTTTATCTTCTTCCTTAAACTCCTGTTTTTGTGTGTATTTTATGATGTACATAATGCATCAGTAAGGTAATACATGATGAAGATCAAAGATCATAGTCTTCAGTATGGATTGTGAACACCAACAAAACAAAAATCCTTACAACTGGGTCAGTGTGCAACTTCACAATAAATGGAGAAAAGATTGAGGTTGTCCACGATTTTGCTTTACTGGGTTCTACAATCAACACCCATGGAAGCAGCAGTCAAAAAATCAAAAGACACATTGCTTTGGGAAAAGTGGTGGCAAAAGATCTCTTTAAAGTATTGAAAAGCAAAGATGTCACATTGAAGACAAAGGTGTGCCTGATTCATGCCATGGTATTTTCAGTCACATCATATGGCTGTGAAAACTGAACATTGAATAGGGGAGACAGAAGAATTGATGTTTTTGAATTATGGTGCTGGAGACGTCTATTGAACATATCCTGGACTGCCAAAAGAACAAGCAGATCTGTCCTAGAAGTGCAACCAGAGTGCTCCTTGCAAGCAAGGATGGCTAGACTGCTTCTTACATATTCTGGAGATGTAGTCAGGAGAGACCAATCCCTGGAGAAGGACATCATGTTTGGGAGAGTGACAGGTCAACGAAAAAAAGGAGATTGTGTGCCTGGCACAGAATCAGGGAGTGTTTCGATCTGCAGTACATAGGGTCACTATGGGTCAACTCAACTCAATGGCACCTAACAACAACAACAACAAACTAATACATACATATAATTAATAATAAACATGTACATGGTAATATCTCACACAATTCAGCCTGCTAAAAAAATAAAAAGCTGGTATTAGCAAATTACCAAAGTTATTTTCCAAACAAAGAATACTATCAGAGAAAGTAAGTGTTCTTTTCATGATAAAGGAGCCAATTTATCATGAGGACATAATCATAAATGTGTATGTACTTACTAATAGAGTTTCAAAATATCTGAAGCAAAATTGATAGAACTTCAAGGAGAAATAGAAAAATCCATAATTATAACCAACCATTTAATACACCTCCCTCAAGAATTGATTTAACAAGTAGGTAGAAAATCAGTAATGATATAGAAAATTTGACAATACTATCAGCCAACTTGACCTCATTCACATCTATAGTGATCCACCCAACAATAGCAGAATACATCTTTTTTTTTCTCATGTGCACATGAAACATTTACAAAAATAGACCAAATTCTGGCTCCAAGTGTGTCTCAATAAATCAAAAAGGATATGTTCTCTGTTCACAATAGAATAAAACTAGAACTCAGTAACAGAAAAATATCTAAGAAATCTTTAGATTCTTAGAATTTAAGAAACGTGTATAAATAATCCTTTGATCAAAGAAGTTAAAACAGAATTTAGAGAGTATTATAAGGTGAATGAAAATGAAAACATATTAAAATGTGTGGGATGCTGCTGAATCAGAAATTAGGGGGGAATTTACATTACTAAATTCAAAAAGAAGAAAGATTTCAAATTAGCTTCCACCTTAAGAAAACAGAAAGAGTAACATAAGCCCATAATAAACAGAAGAAAAAAATTAAGAAAGGCCAGAGCAGAATTAGAAGAAACAGAAATTTGGAAAACAATAGAGAAAAATTAATAAAGTAAAATCTGGTTCTTTGAATCAATAAAATTGGTAATTCTCAGGCAAGCCTGGTGGCACATACCTGTAATCCCAGCAATTTGGGAGGCAGAGGCAGGCCTATTGTAACTTTGAGGCCAGAGGCAGTCTGCATACCTTACCAAAATCCTGTCTCAAAATAAAAAATAAAAAGAGAGGCCAGGTGCAGAGGCACACACCTCTAATCCCAGAAACTTTGGAGGTAGAGGGAGGAGAATCATAAATTCAAGGCCTGAGGCAGCCTACATAACAGCCAGTCTCTGTCTCAAAATAAAAAGTAACAAATGGAGTAGGAGTGCAATACAGTGGTGGAGCACTTGCAAAAGCAGGTTTAAAACCCTGGGTTCAATCCCCCCCCAATATTGCAAAATAAATAAAATGAAATAAAATAAAATAAAATACAAAGAAGGCTAGGAGTTCAGTCCAGTGAGTGTTGTTATTGTCAAGTCTGACTCATAGTGACCCTGTGTACAGCAGAATAAAACACTCCCTGATTCTGTGCCAGGCACACGATCTTATTTGTTTAAGCCCATTGTTGCAGACACGGAGCCAATTCATCTAGTGGAGGGTTTTCCTTTTTTTCATTGACCTGCCACTCTCCCAAACATGATGTCTTTTTCCAGAGATTGGTCTCTCCTGACTACATGTACAAAATACATAAAACACAGTCTAGCCATCCTTGCTTGCAAGAAGCACTCTGGTTTCACTTCTTCTAGGACAGACCTACTGGTCCTTTTGGCAGTCCAGGATATATTCAATAGACATCTCCAGCACCATAATTCAAAAGCATCATTTCTTCTCCTGTCTCCCCTGTTCAGTGTTCAGTTTTCACAGCCATATGATGTGACTGAAAATACCATGGCATGAGTCAGGCACACCTTTGTCTTCAATGTGACATCTTTGCTTTTCAATACTTTAAAGAGATCTTTTGCCACCACTTTTCCCAAAGCAATGTGTCTTTTGATTTTTTGACTGCTGCTTCCATGGGTGTTGATTGTAGAACCCAGTAAAGCAAAATCATGGACAACCTCAATCTTTTTGTGTGAGGTCCTAGGTTTAAAACCCTAGTGCCACAAAATAAAAAATAAAAATTGATAATTCTCTGGTCACATTGATCAGGAAAAATAAAAGAGAAAATAAAAGACAAATTACCCATTTGAAGAATGAGAGAAGTGATCTTACTAGTCTAGAAATATTTAAAAGAAAAAAAAAAAGAATGTTGTGAACAATTTCATGCTAATAATTGAACTCCATGCAATAAATAGGACAACTGAGGTGGAACACATTTAGTCTTTTGTTCTCATTTTTCCTCTAGGGCATTCCCGTTCACAGCTAGACTGTGCTTCGGAGGCTGTGGCATAGTTGTTATCTTGATATTTTCTTCCATACAACCTAAAGATCACCTCTTCTCTCTTGTGCTCAATTCCCTGTTCCCTGGACCCCAGCATTTGTTGGGTTTTGTTTCATTTTTCTTTTAGTATTTTATGTTGATAGCACACTTTCTTGTACATCCTCTTTTTAAAAGATATATGAGAAGGAAATTTTTGAGAACTTGTGTGTCTGAATATACTTCACTCTACATTTGAATCTTAATTTATAATTTTCCTGGGTATTTGAGGTAGAGATATCCACTGTGACTTTTAGTATCTCGCCCACACACATACACATACCACAGAGGCATTTAGATGTCATCTTCTTCCAATTTGTTATTTATTATTTTTCAAATGTTTTCCCGAGTGCTTCAGACATATCTTCCTAATGATATTATGGATTTATAATTCTTATTCATTTGCTGTCATCTCCATGGGAATTTTATGGGAAGTATAAATAAAAGGAAATGAAAAATATAATTAACAACAAATAATTAACATTGCATATATCCTTTTTATGTCGTGTGTGTGTGTGTGTGTGTGTGTGTGTGTGTGTTGGGGATTGAACCTAGGGCCTCCCACATGCTAGGCACTCACTCTACCACTGAGCTCCACCCCTTATCCATTATTGCATATTCTGGTGAAAATTTTGACTCATATTATCAGACAGCAAATGCGTAATGTAAAAATGTGTAATACTGGACACACTGCAAAAATTCCAAAGAATAGAAAAGGGGCATTTAACTATTGCTCTAAGCACCTTAAAGAAAGTAATAAAGGAAACAGCAGCAAATACCAGAACATAATTAGGAATTTTTTTTGTAGTGAGTTTATTATAGTGTTATAGATAACATATATAGTTTTTTTAAATTTCTCAGTTCTTTTTCATTGGGAATTTTTAATGTACAACTTAATGTGTTTCATTCTGACATACATTTCATTGTGACCATAATTAGGAATTGATAGAAATTCTTTGTCATTATGAAGATTGTCATAAATGTCATTTCAGCCTAAGGAATGACCACATATTGAGTGAATGGGACCTCAAAGAAAGTATGTCCAGATTTAGGTCATGACTTTATAGCATCTTAAAAGAAGGGAGAATAATTTGCCAATGTGTGAGAGTTGAAATTCATCTCCATTAAAACTATCCTTTAAGACAATAAACATAATTCTAATTCAATGTGTACTATTATTTTTGTAGCCATCTCATTTCACACTAGATATGATATAAGTATAATTTGAATTAATAGGGAAAATATTGGCTTGAATGTTTGCACTGAATCATTGTCAGCAACTATTTTTTAAAATAAAGAAAAAAGAAGAATTTTGCATTTTATATACTGAGTATGCATTATGTTTGTATTCAAACAGAAAGAAGAAGTGTAGGAGCAGTGTCCTCTGTGTAGGGAGTAAACTGCTAAGAAATCTAAATAAAAGTTATCCCACCAAACTTATAATTTTATGATGAAAGTTGAAATATTTTCTATTATATGATATTCTACCAACTGGAATTTATTTCACTACTACTTATATCTATGACAATTAAGATTTTTGATAATACAATTAGCAAAGAGTTTGTGAGTATTTATTATGAAATTTGAAAGAGACATAAAATATATTCCCTTCCTTCAATCTCTGCTGAGGAGCCAATAGTGCTACAAACTTCAGCAATAACACCTAGAAATAATTAAAATATTGTTGTTGGTAGATATTTTGGTTTGACAGCCCAGTAAACTCACTACTATCACCTAGTCACAAACTTTTTCCCACCAGTGGGGAGCATGTGGTCTGTGGTTGGGGTATGCTGGCCTTTGGATGATGTTAGATGTTGTTGTTAGGCATCATTGAGTCACATCTGACTCATAGCAACCCTATGTACCCCAGAACAAAACACTACCCAACACTGTGCCATGCACATGGATCTTTTCTATGTATGAGCCCATTTTTGCAGCCACTGTGTTTCTTCTCATTTTGGGTCATGCCACATCAGCAAATGGAGGTTGCTGTTGTTGTTGTTAGGTGCCCTCAAGTCGGTATCTGATTCACAGTGACCCTACATACAACAGGCGAAACACTATTGTCAGTGCTTCCCTGCTGTTTATAGGGTTTTCAATGGTGGATTAATTTTTGGGAGTGGGTGGCCAGGTCCCTCTCCCAAGCCTACAGTATCTGGTGTTCCCAGGCAGTTTCCCATCCAAGTACTAACCAGGCCTGACCCTGCTTAGCTTCTAAGATCTGACGGGATCGGATGCCACAGGGCTACAGCTGCAGGCAAATGTAGGTACCAGGAGCTTTATTCCATTCCAGTCATTAAGGTCAACTCCACTTTGAGGAGGCAGCTCTTCTCTAGTCATTTCTTAAATGCCTTCCAGCTTAAGGGGCTCATTTTCCAGCACTATATTTGATAGTATTTCTCTGCTACTCGTGTGGTTTTCAATGGCTGTTTTGGGATTGGGCTGCTGGATACTTCTCCCTAGTCTGTGTTGGTCTGTTCAACTGAAATCTGTCCACCATGGGTGGCCCCACTAGTATCTAACATACCGGTGACACAGCTTTCAGCATCACAGCAACATGCAAGCTCCCACAGCACAACAAGCTGACAGACACCTGGAGAGTGTTGATCTTATTCCTACTTAATTCCAGCTCCCAGCCATGGGGACGAATTCATAACCAATATCTGGCCCATGAAAAGCCCCAGCACTGTGACCCTGAAGACTGCAGATGTGAGCATGTGCCCTTAGGGAGGCCAATTAGTGTCTCTCTCAGGGACGTTCCACCAGAAATGGCCTGAGTTCCAGGTTCCTGAGCTGCCTGTAAGCCCAGCACCCACACAAGAGGTGAGGGAAACAGCATCTTGAAACATTATTTATGCCCCTGGACAGTGAAGTTGCTTTTGGCAGTGATGATGACTCCGAAGATATGGGCAATGCTGATAGCAGCTGATTCTGTGAGCAGATACTCTTCTAAGCACCTAATGTGTGTAAATTCAATCCTCACAACAAACCTAGGAAGCAAATGTGATTTTTCCAGTTTTTCAGATGAGGAAACTAAAGCGTGGAATGGTGCAGAACTCCACACACCATTTTGTAGATGGCGCATGGAAAGGCCAGAGCTAGAACCCAAGAAGTTTCAACAGAGAGTTGTGCATTACACTGTATTTATTGCCTTCCCATGGGTAGACTTTTCATGTTTATGAAACATAATTTTTCTGTACTTAAGGTAGGTTGAATTAGATTTCAATTTACTTGTGTTTTTAAAAGTTCAGATTAATACAATCTTCCTGATGAAAACGTTGTCATCAGTCACCTTTCATGTGCCATGTCATGTCTTCTCATTCCCACTAGTCACTCTAGCCACAGCTCAGCAACCAGTATCACTTCCCTCAGAGCAGCTTCGCACCTCTGTCACTTTATAGCACTTCACCTGAGCTGGCCCTAAGTCCTTCTCACCCCTGACTCAGGATTCTAAGGCTGCAGCATGGAACATGCATGAAAATCAATGTGGTGTCCAAGCATGTGCAATCTGCAAGTACAGATAAGTTCTCCCCCTGGACTCATTGGTCCCCAGAACCGATGGACAAACGCTGCCTTTTCTCATCTCTGGAATAGATGGTGCTGGTGCTCCTTTCATGAGGCCAGGTCTGCAAGGGGATCACAGAGAATCAAGCAGCTGCTCCCACAGTGAAGCCAACTCCAGAGCAGTCCATGGTTTGCTTCCCCTGCACCCTGTTTAATTGTTCTTTTTCACTCTGACACCCCGGGATCACTTTCCAAATAAACCTCTTTCATGACAGGCCTTCACTCAGGCTCTCAAGGCTAATTACTTTCACTTTTTTTGTCTCATAATTTTAATAAGACCTTTGTTTATAAGATACATAAAAACTCATTCTGCTAAAATACCAATATGAGATTTAAGGTTTCTATTTTCCCTGAAGTTTTTGGAAATTATCTTTTTAATCTCCAATTTGTTAGTGAATTAGACTAGATGCTGAGGAAGTGACAGAACACTGTCCTACAAATGCTGCTGGTTGTCTGTTCTTCAGATATGCAGCATGGGTACAGCAAGTGACTGATTTGAGTTTTCATCCACAACAATGGAAACTCATTACAATATTTTCTTATAACTTTGATTTTATTATTAAGATGATCAGCTAAATACTTGACTACCAGAGTGTGGTGATAATCTATTACCTATGAATAGAACCCCCCATGTGTCTGTCAGCTTGTCGTGCTGTGGGGGGCTTGTGTGTTGCTATGATGCTGATAGCTATGTATGCCACTGGTGTTTCAGGTACCAGCAGGGTCACCCATGGTGGACAGGTTTCAGCTAAGCTTCCAGACTAATAAGACAGACCAGTGAGAAGGACCCTGCAACCCACTTCCAAAACAATTAGCCATTATAAATCACATGAATAGCAGAGAAACACCATCAAATATAGTACCTGAAAATGAACCCCCCAGGTTAAAGGCATTCAAGAAATGACTGAAGAGGTGCCTCCTCAAGAGTCAACTTTAATGATGGGAATGAGTAGAGCCCCTGGGACCTCCTTTTAATATGGCATGACTCAAAATGAGAAGAAACATAGTGCCTGCAACATTAAGTCAAACATAAAAAGATCGTGTGCATGGCACACTGTTGGGTAGTGTTTGTTCTGTTGTCCATAGGGTTGCTATGAGTCAGATTCTACTCAATGGTACCTAAGAACAAGAACAGAAAGGGCAAGTGAAAAAAAATAATTTCAGAAAGCATCATGAGTCCTTTAGTATCTACTCATTCAAACTACCTTGACATTTTATTTAAGGCCTTGGTGGGGTTAATTCTGTGAATTGCCTACTGACATATGAGCTAGCAATGAAGAGCGTGGTTGGAGAAATCTGATATTTTTCTTAGAACCTTTAATCATATTATTTCAAAAATTTGATCCAGAGTTATAGTCATGTATTAGCCATAGTTTTTTTCTAAGACCCAGAAACTAAGGTGAATGTCATTTCCTAGTCACTATTACTGGAAATGAAGAATCAGAGGCAAAACACACACACACACACACATGCGTACATATACACACACACATAGACACACACACAAACACACAGAGCCAAATCCAAACTCCCTTTGATACCCCCAAACCAAGATAAACTTACTCAGCAACTGGAAGCTACATCATAACCACTTCCCTACCAAATTTCAGCCTTCACTAAGCTTTCAAAACCAGTTCAGAACTACAAGTTTGCTGAGAATTGGACCAATGGTCAATCCTGTGTTACGTTTAGAGCAGCAAATAGAATCTATCACTGATAACTCACCATTGTAACTGGAAATAAAATAACTAGCTTGATTATTTGAAACTGAAAGGCTATAATAAGATACAAAAAATTATGGCCTGTTTTTACTTGGACTATAGTTACTAGTTTTAGAACTGGTTCAGTCTTACTGGTGTACATACAAGAGATTGAATCTTACAATTGGTGTATATGCAATACATACAATCTTAAAACTTATATCTATGCAATAGATAGAATGTTATATCTGATGATGAAAACTCAGAAGTAGGAGACAGATATTCTTTCAAAATGGCCTCAAAAACCTAATGTCTTGAAATGGTTTGAATTTATGACTGTAGATATGCAGAGCATTTCTGGTGAATTTCTGTGTTGATATATAGTATAGTTGGCCCTCCATATCTGCAGCCTCCATACCACATATTCAATCAACAGTGAATGGAAAATATTTTCTTAAAAAAACTAGCATCTGTAGAACATATACAGATTTTTTGTTATCGTTCCCTAAACAATATAGTATAACTATTTATATAGCATTTACATTGTTAGATGTTTTGAGTAACCTAGAGATGATTTAATGTACATGGAAAATGTGGATAAAGTATGTGCAAATACTACATCATCTTATATAAGGGATTTAAGCACACATGGATCGTGGTATCCACAGGAGCCCAGGAACCAATCTCCCATGGATAGAGAGGGATGATTGTATACACAAAGAACTCTGCATATATAATAAATAGCATAGCCTAACAATTTTTTTTTCAGCATTGGAGGGTTGAATCCAGAGCCTTGTGCATGCTGCACAAGCATTCTACCACTGATCTGCATCTCTAGCTCTTTTTTATTTTTTAAATTTTTGACACCAGTTCTTACTAGATTGAGCAGGCCGATTCTGGCCTCAAACTCATGACTTCTGGTCTCAGCCTTCCTAGTAGCTCAGATTATAACTAGTGTGCACCCGAGTTCAACAAATTTTTTATGAATTGAACAAAGCCACGTAAATTGCATACAGATCAAGATAGAGAGCATTACCAGCACCCGCAGAATTCTCCTTCTCTCTCGTCTCAATCATCCTTAATCATTAATACTCTAAATGTATTCAATATCCTTTTTTTTGCAGTACTGGGGGTTGAAACCAGGGCTTCGCGTTTGCATGCTTTGCAAGTGTTGGACCACTGAGCTGCACCCTCAGCCCATTGTTTTACTTTTTTGAGACAGAGTCTCCCTAAATCATGCAGACTGCCTCTGGTCTCGAACTTGCGATACTTCTGTCTCCGCCTCCTGAGTCTCTGGGATTACAGGTGTGTGCCACCATGCCCAGTTCAAGTATTCAATATTCTAACTTCAATAACCATAGGTTAGTTTTGTTTATTATGGAACTTCATATAAGTGGTATCATACATTATCATACACTTTTATGTCTGGCTTTTTTGATCAACATTTTTTCTGTGAGACTTATTCATATTTTTACTTATAGCCATAATTTTATTTTCAATGCTATATAATATTCCATTATAAAATTTATCACAATTTTTATCTATTTTTAATGGGTATTTAGATTACTTCTAGTTTGGAACTCTTAAATTTAATGTTAACATAAACACTTTTTAGAAGTTTCAGACAAATACATGTGTACATTTCTGTCACTTGCTTATCTAAGATTAAATTTCTGTGTCATGAAATATGTGTACGTTTAGCTTTAGTAGGTATTGGAAACAGTCTTCTAAAGTAGTTCAAATTTATACTCTCTCAGCAGGAGAGTATTATCTATTATTCAGTACTTCCACCATATTAGTGTTAGTTTTTTGTTTTTTTCATTTTGGTCACTCTGGTTCATGGGTAATGTTATGTCATTGTGGATGTAATACGCATTTTTCTGTCAATTGATGATATTGCATATACTTTCATATGATAACTATCCTTTGCATATAGTCCTTCCTAAGGGCCTAGTCAAGTCTTCTTTTGCTCATTTTAATTGAATCAATCTTCTTATTTTTGAATTTTGGTGCTGGAGATGAATATTGAATATACCACTGACTGCAAATAGAACCAGCAGGTTCGTCCTAGAAGAAGTGCAACCAGAGTGCTCCCTGGAAGCAAGGATGGTTAGACTGTATCTCACGTATTTTGGACATGTTGTCAAGAGGGACTAATCCTTAGAGAAGGACATCATGTTTGTGAGAATGGTGTGTCAACAAAAAAAGGAAGATAGATTGACACAGTGTTTGCAACAATGGGTTTAAACATAAAAAGAGATAGTGTGCCTGGCACAGAGGCAGGGAGTGTTTTGTTCTGCTGTACACAGTGTCACTATGAGTTGGACTCAACTCAACAGTACTTAACAATAACAATCTTATTTATTAATATAATAAAAGTTCTTTGCTAGTTACATATATTTCAAATATTTTCATCCTTCTATGGGTTGAGTTTTAACTGTCTTCATTGTATATTTTCATAAACAGAAGTTCTTAATTTTTAATAAGGTCCAATTTATCAATCTTGTCCTTTATAGTTAGTGCTTTTATATCTTTTTAAAAAGTATTTGCTCATCACAAGAGTGTGGAGATCTTGCCCCATGTTAAGTTTTAGATTTACTGTTTTATTCTTCACATTTAAACATATTACATTAAAGCATTCTATTTTTGATTAAACACATTAAATCCATCTAGAATTATTTTTTGTGTATGGTGGAAGAGAAGGGTAAAGGTTCATGGTTTTCTATGTGGATATTAAACTAATCAATTTCAGTTTACTTCTTAAAATCCTTTCCTCAACATGCATTAAAATTTATCTTTGTAGAAAGGCAATGACATATATATATATATATGTATACATACAGATATACATATATATATATATATATATTGCTTCTGGACCCATGATTCTATTCAGTGGTGTCTGTCTTTGTGCCAGGACCACATGGTTCAAATTATGGAGATTTATGGTAGACATTAGCCTGCAGCCGTAGCCCTGTGGTATCCAATACCATCAGATCTCAGAAGCTAAGCAGGGTTGGGCCTGGTTAGCTCTTGGATGGGAGACTGCCTGGGAACACCAGATACTGTAGGCTTTGGAGACAGATTCGACAACCCACTCCCAAAAATCAATCCACCATTCAAACCCTATGAACAGCAGGGAAGCACTGACAATAGTGTTTTGCCTGTTGCACACAGGGTTGCTATGAGTCAGATACCGACTTGACAGCACCCAACAACATGGTAGATGATATCCTACAGCTCCCGTCCACCAAATATGATTATCTTCAACATTATTCTGGCTAGGCATGAGCCATTGTTTTGCTACAAAAATTTTAAGATCAGATTATCAATGATTATCAATTTTCACTTGAAGAAATCCTGGTGGAATTTTGATTTAGATTTCATTAAATCTATAAATCAATTTAGGGAGAATAAACATCTTTGTATGGCATATTCTAAGTCGTGGAAATGGCACATCTCTCCTCTTCTTTCAGTTACCTGAATAATGTTTTATAGTTTTCTGTTTATAAGTTTTCAACATCTAAAAGATTTATTCCTTCTGATGTCATTATAAAGTCTCATCTTTTTAAAAAGCCATTTATCTATATATTTATAGGGTTTAGCTCAGTTGGCAGAGTGCTGCTCCACCCTTTCTGAGGATCTGTGTTCAATCCCCAGCACCACATAAATGGGAAAAGGATGTGGCAATCCACTTCTGGAATAATCCTGAAAAAATCAGCCATTAAAAACCCTATGAGGGTCACTATGAGTCAGACCCAACATGACAGCAACTAATAACAACATTGCTATTATAAGGAAAGGCAATACTTACCTTGTACATTTACCTTGTATTCAGTGACTTTTCTAAATCACTTACCAGGCCTGATTTATTTTGTAGGTTCTTTTGGATTATCTATGTGCATGATTTCATCATCTCCAAATAGTAGCTTCATTTTTTTCAAATTTCTAATTTTTAGGACCTTCTTATGTTTGATTGATCTATGGTACTGGCTAAGCCTCCCTGTAGAATACCAAATAGAAATAGTGATGCCAAATTCCCTTATCTTCTTAGTGACTTTGGGGAAGAAAGCATTTACTTCCCCATTATATGATTAGCTATAATTTTTAAAAAGATATTTACTAGTAGTGTGTGGAAATGTTTTTCTACTTTGAGATCCTAAGATATTTTAGAATATTATTGAATTTTATCAAATGTTTTCTGCACCTATTGATATATTGGTTTTTATTGTTTTCACCTTGATATATTATGATTAAATATTTAATATTAAATCACCCAAGCCTTCTTTGATCTTCAATATGGGTTACGACTAAACATCAACAAAACAAAAATCCTTACGACTGGGTCAGCACGCAACTTCACATTAAATGGAGAAAAGATTGAGGTTGTCCAA
>VMDO01034373.1:0-11001 GCA_007922755.1 Pedetes capensis | reverse complement strand
GCTGGTGCCAGGGAAAGTCATCTGGTAGTATAATTTCTGGTCCATCAAAAGTAACTTTTCCTTTTCCAGGACACATTTAAGATCTCTCTCTTTTCCTTCATTATTCCCTCCCCTAGAATGTATCTAGAGGTAGATTTATTTTCACATGTTACTGAAAACTTCTTTTCCTGGAGCTTTTTGGACCCCATCACACAAAAGTAATAGATTGGCTAGACTGTTTCCTGGTAAATAAAACGGCATAAGACTGAACACTGTTATACTCATGGTCAAAGGTATTTTACATTTCTTCTTTTCGCTCCTACTCATTGTAGTCCCCAGTTCAACAGTTCCATGTTCTTCCCTCCTATTAAAGTGTAGCCTGGGAAGTCAGGTGAATTCAGTGTATGACCAGCTCACTTCTGGGTATGTGCTTGAAGGAACAGAAATTCCTCAGAAAGCATAAAGGAGCAGGTAGGGAGGGAGAATACACATTTCTCTGAGTCCCCAGTTATACCAGGCACTTTGATGGACAATAGAATACCCTTTATGTCCATTAATTTTCAAAACATCTCTATAATGAATGATGAAACAAATCAAAATGGTGTGTGCAAGCTGGCCTAAAACTATGTGTGCAAACATAAATTATGATACACAAGTCTTCTGTTAAATGTTTTGTGTCCCTCCTGTCATTCACTTTCCAGAATTATGCTTGGACAAGCCTGTCAGATAGTACTTTATTAATTAGTAATGTTAATAATATAATACTTAATCAGTTATTACGTACTTGATTATTATGTTATTATAACTTACCAAATTATAACTGAAAGCAAGCAGAGCTAATAATTACATACATATTTCAAAGCTAGGTGTTTTTCTACTACATTTCCTTTCAACTCTAGGTGTTTTTCTACTACATTATGCTATCTATTTTCCACTAGATATTAGAGAAGGCTTGCTCAGTAACTACTTTATTTCACTTGCCTGCAGCCATACCACTGTGGCATCCAATCCCATCAGATCTCAAAAGCTAAACAGGGTTGGACCTGGTTAGTACCTGGATGGGAGACCACCTGGGAACACCAGGTGCTGTAGGCTTAGGAGAAGGACTGGGAAGCCCACTCCCAAAAAACAATCAGCCATTGAAAACCCTATGAATAGAAAAGAAGCATGACAACAGTGTTTTGTCTGTTGTACCAAATCGACAGTACCAAATCGACAGCAACAACAACAACAACAACCTTAACTCCCTAAAAAATATAAAGTCTTACCTATGAAGAGATTAAATAGTGAGCGGTACACCAGCATGTCATTTGCCCTCTCACAAACATATTAGTGATAATTTCCATGAGGAAAAATTCAATCATAAGAAGAGAATAAAGAGAGAGTGAGAAGACCCTTTTCACTTAGAGGATCAGGTAGGACAGCTCCAAGGAAGTGACATTTGAGCAGCAACTTCCTGTAGTGAAGGGCAGAGGATGTGCTGCCTAGGTATAATGAATAGCTACCACAATGACCTAAAACTGGAATTCCATCAGTGTGGTCAAAGAAGCCACTGTGGCTGGACTACACAGAGTCACACTTACAGAAAAGAGGCAACTGGTCTTCAGGGCCCAGCTCCATAGGGCTGACAGCACTGAAAAATGACTTCAGAATTTGAGTGCAATGAAAAAGCATTGGAGGGTTGAGAGGGAAGAAGAGAAGTCATGTGGTTAGCCTGCTAAGTGATGGCTTTGGGAGTTTTTTGTAAAACAGGCTGGCATGGTGTTCAGGGAGGAGGCAGGAAAACATTTGAAAACCCTAACAGCACCCAGGGAGGTGAGGATGGTGACAAGGAGTTGGGGTGGTAAGTAGTCTCACGCTCAATGTATTTTGGGTGGAGAGTTGAAACACCTGACAGAGGGGAGAGAGAAACGAGGAGTCAAAGATGGCTTCCCAGTCTCAGTGTAAGCCAATAAAAGACATGGAAAGAGAAGACTGTTTTAAAAAGTAGAGTGTGGCACCAGGGTATCTCCATGATTGTCTTCTTTTTGTCAATTAGCTCTATAGTCGCTTTCCGAGAATAATGGAATTTGTTCCTGGATCTCACCACACACACTTCAGCAACTGTGAAAAACTGAAATTGTTTGTTTCTCGTATGATTGAAAAACACAGAAAAGATTTAAATCCTGATGAAACAAGAGACTTTATTGATGCTTACCTCAAGGAAATGGAAAAGGTAGGGGGAAATGATGTTTCCTGTGTTTTGTTTTTAAAGAACAAAAAGCACAATATTTGTTTCCAATTGCTACTGCAACAAGTTACCACAAACTTAGTAGTATAAAACAGCACAATTTAACCCTCTCACAGATCTGGATGACACAATTCAAAACTCAGCTTCCCTGGGTTAAGGTCAAAGGAAGCTCCTTTGGAAGCTCTGGAGAATCCATTTTCATGACTGTCCTGGCTTCTAGAGACACATTTCCTGGCCCAGAGGCTTCTTCCTTCCTCAATGCCAGGATTGTAGCATCTTCTCTCCTTTCTGATCTCAGCTTCCATCTTTATGTCTTCTCTCTCTGCCTCTGACAATCTTATTTCCCTGTTATAATGATAATCTTGGGCAGTCTTTCCATCTCAGAATCCTTAACATAATCACATCTTTAATGTCCCTTTTGGCATATAAGGTAATGTGCACAGATTCTGGGGAATAAAATAGGAGCAGTATTTCAGAAGTGCAAAGTAACATTAACTCAGGATTGCTGAAAAAAATTATTAAAAGATAATTTTTTGGTATTTGGCTTTGATGATTTGAGAATGACAAAATACTGTTTGTTAATCTCTTATCCCTTTCTCCTCACCCATAACCGAAAGATATGTACACAAAGGGAAAAATAGCAACTGAGCTTTTGAATGCTATTTTATTATTAACTGGGCCAGAGGCCAATTACCTATCCCTTCCCTAAGCGACCACTGCAGTATGCAAATAAAGCAAAGTTGAATGCCTGAATTTCACCAAAAGGCCTCCATGGAGATTCTGCCTCCACCACTACTCCACATTTCACCCACTTTCCAACAGTATTGGCCAGAAGCAGAGAGATAGACAAACCTTGGTCTTGAGCACAGTGATCCTCTGGTTAATACACATCACTGAATCACTGAATCAGCATCATAGTCTTTGACTTATCAGATTATAGGTTCTTTCTTCCATATCCTTTCTTATTTCACCCTGTTGGCATATTAGTGTTATTAGGTGCCATCAAGTCAGGTCTGACTCATACCAACCCTACATACAACAATCCCCGACATTTTGACATGCCTGAAACTATGTCAGTGCTCCTCTGCTATTCAGTGGGTTTTCAATGACTGATTGCTTTGGGAGTGGGCTGTTTTCTCCTCAGAGGAGGAGACTTTACTTCCACACAATTCGCAGGTGTGGGACCATTAACCTTAAGAGCAATGTTAAAAAATTGAAGCTCCTGAAGGAAGGCAGTAAAGATAATAGAGCATCATAGGAAATGGCTGATGGAAACAGAAAGGTTTCAACTTCAAAAGAAAATGGGGAGATCAAATTGTTGAACATGGAGGAATTCAATTTATTTTTTCTGGTATCTGCACAAACACTCCTTGGTTATTTGGATGTGCTTTTTGCCTCTATGTAAATGATGTCAATGTGTGTTATTCCAATTTTTTAAGTAGGAAAGTGAAGCAGGGAAATGTGAACTGTCTTGAACTATGTCAGACAGCCAATAAATTATGTGGATGATATTAGAAGCCACAACTAATGCCAAACTACAATACTAATCTCCTGGATTCCTGGCATAAGAAAATATTTGCCTATAAGGTCATTCACCCTAGTGTCTAGATAATTTTTTAAAGCTCTATTACCTGAGGCAGGACAATGCTCATGATACTGCTGCTTCCTGAGTAGGTCAAAAGGAAAGTCTCATCATCTGGAGATGTTACCTTCCACATCCTTTCCCTATGGCAAAGCCCCTGTGTGTTGTGCCAACCACAAATCCTTTCCATGAACCCAAACCAGTGTTCTCTCTAGCACACAGAGGAGTCTACTACAAGCTTCCATGAAGAAAACCTCATCTGTACCACAGTAGACCTCTTCTTTGCTGGAACTGAAACGACATCTACAAGTCTGCGCTGGGGTCTGCTGTACATGGCCCTCTATCCAGAGGTCCAAGGTGAGTGTGGAGTGTATATACCTGGACCAGGACAACATGGAGCTCCTAGATACACTGCTCAGTTGGGGTCTAGAAGATGGCATGATAGAGCAGAAAGACAATCATGAGGTGATATTTACTAGGGAAGGGGCACATTCCATTTCCTGTAAGAAATGCAGTGCAGCCTGGTGGGATAAATATTTCAGATTCCCTGCTGTCAAGAAGCTCAGACTCAAGGGGAAACAGTGAAGAGAGTTGATGTTGTGATAGGTTACAAGAAAGAGCTACATCTTCACATGAAAATCCACTCATGCCCTTCCTTCTTTTTAGTAATGCCTTCCCATTTCCCCTTGGAAAGCATTCATACTCCCTAGTGCTGGCACATAATGCTCTCTAAGGTGGCTCTTTCTGTCTGCCAGCTTCAATCCCACCCTGCATGGTGGCTTCACTAAATTGCATGGCATTATCAGGGTACTGTATTTATTTATTCCTCTAAGTCACGACATCTGCTCTTCCCTCTACCAAGAAGGTATTTTCCCAATATCTCTACACAGTGTGAACTTGTAGCTCTTCTCAAGGTACACCTCTCTGTGATGTTGCTTCTCCAAACTTCTCCAAAAAGTTAGGAGATAAGGAATTCTTAGCATTTTCATCCTGCAGAGATAGCCTAATGTACCTCCATTGCTGTGCTTTGCACATTATTTATCTATCTCCTTGACAGATTCTCATTCCTTCTAGTAGAGTGGCCCATTCTATCATTTTACTTTCGCTAGCTTACTATGTACTAAGGATAATTTTGTCCACGGAACTTTATTTTTTTTCAATTATTGATACATAAATGTACGCTTTACATCCATGCATATTTTTGTCTGTACATCTTGCATCATGATACAAAAGGCATTTCTACAAGAGGATTGTATTTTTTAAAAAGTTTAAAAGGTATTGATTTTGTATATATATTTATTTGCTGGAATTAACTCTCCAAACTATCAATGGATTGAAATGATTCAAGTTTATAGTCATATTCAGAGTAGCAATATTCGCTAGAGTCAAGAGATGGAAGGAGCCCAAATGTTCACAGACCATGAATGGATAAAGAAAATGTGGAATATACGTGAAATGGAATACTATGCTTCCTGTAAAAGAAGAGAAATTATGATCTATGCCATAGAATGGATGAAAATGAGGACATAATGCTAAGTTAAATATACTAGTCACTAAAGTACAAATACTATATGATTCCACTTATATGAGTTATCTGCAGTTTTCAAATTCACAGAAATATAAGGTAGAATAGTGGTAGCCACAGGCTGGTGGAGGGGCAATAAATAGTTGTTTAATGGATATAGAGTTTCAGTTTTGTAAGTTTAAAATGTTCTGGCAATAGTTTGCACAAAAATCTGAGTATATTTACCATTACTGAGCAGTAAACTTACAAATGTGTAAGATAACAGTGGGGATGGGGAGGAGAAGCCACATCACTTTAAGTCAGGCAACCCTGGTGAAAACAGATTGGCTGTCCTAGCCACAGGACAAGGCCACATTACACAAAAGTTTAAACACAGTAGAGAGATTTGGTTTGATGTGACTCCTGTGTATCAGGCCAGCACTAGAGAAAAAGAAATCTACTTTTTCGCTCCCCATACCTTAGACTGCTGTAGATCAGCAAACTCTTGAAAGTCAGTTGTCCTATTTTTAAAACTGAGCTTCTCTGGGGAACTAAAACATGGAACAATGACAACCCAGAGACCCTGGGAACACCTTGACTCAGAGTCTGGCAGGGAGAGGGACCTGAGGGGCAGTCAGAGAGAGGGGAGGGCTGGACAAGGCCACCCTCAGAAGTTTGGGCAGCAGGGGGCTCAGGCTGTGAATGGTGTGGTGGTGGTCCCACCCTCTGTGGAGCTGAAGCCATCACCTGAGGGTAACCATGGAGACCCATGACCCTGAGCCTCTGGCCAGTGGATGTCTTCATCCCTGGAGCCACCTCTTAATCACATGGGATTTATCTCTGGGTGAAATGGAGAGCTCTGAAACCAGGTCCAGTGGATCACTTGATTTCTGCAGCCTCCTCACTCCACTGGGAGATTTTCTATTGGGCAAAGTCTGAAAGCACCAAGATCAGGAAGCAAAGTGCCTGATTGTCATGGTTCTCCCCATCCAGTGCAGATCTCAGTGCTCTATTTGCTGCCCCACATTTAGACACACTTGGAGGAGACCCATAGGCTTGTACATTAGCCATCCTCGGGTATACAACCTGTGGGGTTTCTAGCATCAGTGAGCCTACCCAGGCCACAGGTCACATTGGTAAATGCGTTCAGCAATGGCTCCTGGTGCACAAAGAAGGGAAGTGAATGCAGCCCTGGGTGACAGGTGAACCTGGATGAGCCAGGTCCTCAGCTCATATAGAGCAATAACCTGAAAGATGAGAAACAGAGACTCCAGCTTCAACCTGTCCTTTCTGCAACTTGAAAGATTTCAGCCTTAGAGGGACCAGAAAGAAGCCATTCCAGTACTTTGCAATTTTTAAAGCTTTTTCTCTTTCCCCCTTTTTCTGTTTACTATGTTTTTAGCTTTATTTTTGCTTTTTTAAAAAGTAACTTTTGTTTCTATTCTTTATTCCTATTCCTACCATTATCTAATTTTATTTACTTACATCTTCTTTATTGTTAATCAGATTTTTTTACCCCTTGCTTCTCTCTTATTTTTCCTTAATATTCTCTTTTCTTCTGCCTTTTCTTTTCTTTTATTTATCCTTGCTTTTTCTTGCTTTTTTTCTGTCCCTGCCCCCTTTCTTTATTTAATTATCTATTATTCATATTTTTAGCTTGGTTAAAGGTAAAAACTTTCATAGCTTAAAGTATACTATTTTTGCCATTTTCTTTTCAAAGGTTATTCATACTATTGATTGCCTTCAACTGATTTTCATTATGTCTGTATTCATTTGCTTTTGGTACTCTTGCCACAACAGTGTGTGTTTTATCCCCTTTGAATGATGCTAGGGATTGAGACTCTCGAGCTAGACTGTGCACGAAAAAGACTCCCAAATAAAACAGGAAGCAATATGTATCCCAATAGGTGTGCAAATCACAAAAGAGCAATGAAGGAAACATGAAAAAACAAGGGAATATATTCCACCAAAAGTGACAACTCCTCAATAACTTAATTCAAAGATACTAAAGTGGTTGAAATGCCAGACAAAAATCTAGTGTTAAAAATGATCAGTGACTTCATAGCAGTTTCAAATAAGCAAATGAATGAAGTAAGGAAGTCAATTCATAACCTGAACCAAAAAGACAACAACATGGATAGAAGAAATCAAGGAGAAAATTTAAAATGGCCTAGGATCAACTGAAAATAGAAACACAAACACTTAGAACCTTTGTGAATAGCTAAAGCATTTCTCAGAGAAATTACACAACCTCTCAGGAAACATGGGAATAGCAAAGGCATGTCTAAGAAAGAAATTTGTAAATAAGCATGCTTCCATTAAAAAAAAATATATCTATCAATTTGGTGTACTGTGGGGGTTGTGTGTTGCTGTGACGCTGAAAGCTATGCTATTGGTATTACAGATAGCAGCAGGGTCACCCAGGGTGGACAGGTTTCAACTGACCTTCCAGACTAAGACAGACTACAGATCAGGACATGGCAGCCCACTCCTGAAATAATTAGCCATTGAAAACCCTAAGAATAGCAGAAAAATATTTTCAGATATAGTGCCAGAAAATGAATGAGTTCCCCATCTCGGAAGGTACTATAAAACAATTGGGGAAGAGTTGCCTTCTCAAAGTAGAGTCTACCTTAATGATGAGAATGGAATAAAGCCTTGGGGACCTTCATTTACTGTTGTGAAATGACTCAAAATGAGGACAAAAAAATGGTAAATATCCATTAATAATTGGAACATGGAATGTACAGAGTATGAATCTAGGAAAATTAGAAATCATGAAAGGGGAAATGGAACATATAAACATCAACATTCTAGGCATCAGTGAGCTAAAGAGAAATTAAAGATTAAAGAGAAATGGGGTTGCATTCATCATCAAAAAAGATATCTCAAGATGTGTCCTGAAATACAATGCTGTCAGTGGTAGAATAATATCCATGCGCCTACAAGGAAGGACGGTTAATATGACTATTATTCAAATTTACACACCCACCACTAAGGCTATAAATGAAAACAGGGAAGAATTCTACCAGCTTCTAAAATCTGAAAAAGATCAAACATGCAATCAAGATGTACTGATAGTTACTGGTTACTGGAATGCAAAAGTAAGGAACAAAGAAGATGGCTCAGTAGTTGCAAAATATGGCTTGGTGACAGAAATGGTGCTGTAGATTGCATGATAGAATTTTCATTGCCAATACACTTTTTTCACCAACATAATGGCAATAATACACATGGAATTCACCAGGTAGAACATACAGAAACCAAATTGACAACATTTGTAAAAAGAGATGATGGAAAAGCTCAATATCAAATAGGAGAACAAGACCAGGAGGCGACTGTGGATCAAACCATCAGCTGCTCATATGCGGGTTCAAACTGAAAAAAATTAGAACAAGTGTAAAAAAGCTGAGGTATGACCTTGAGTATATCCTATCTGAGTTCAGAGACCACTTCAATGAGGAAAGCAAAAGGTTATTTAAAAGACAGGAAAAAAAAGAAAGAAAGAAAGAAAGAAAGAAAGAAAGAGAAGGCCAAATTACATGTCAAAAGAGACTCTGAAACTTGCCCTTGAACATCTAGAAGCTAAAGGAAAAGGAAGACAAGAGGAAGTTAAAGACTAAATAGAAGATTTCAAACGGAAGCTCAAGAAGGCAAAAACAAATATTATAATGACATGTTGGAGGTAGAAAAACAAAAAGGAAGAACACACTCTGTTTTCCTCAAGTTCAAAGAACTGAAGAAAAAATTCAAGCCCTGAGTGTCATTAGTGAAGGATTCGACATGAAAAATATTAAATCACACAGGAAATATAAAAAATAAAAAGTTGGAATGGATACCCAGAGTCATTATGCCAAAAAGAATTGGTGGATGATCAATCATGTAAAGAGGTTGCATATGATCGGAACCAATAGTATTGAAGGACAAAGTGGAAGGTGCCTTGAAGGAATTGATGAAACACATGCTCCAGGAATTCATGGAATACCAATAGAGATGTTTCAACAAACAGATGTAGCACTGGAGGTGCTAACTTGTTTATGTCAAGAGATTTGGCAATTAGATACCTGGCCAACTGACTGGAAAAGATCCATATTTGTGCCTATTCTCATGAAAGGGGATCCAACTGAATGTGGAAACTCTCGAACAATATAACTAATATGACATGCAAGCAAAGTTTTACTAAATGTCATTCAAAACTGACTGCAGCTGTATACAGACAAGGAACTGTTGGACAATCAAGCTGGCTTCAAAAGAGGGCCGGAACCAGGCACATCATTGCTGATGTGAGATGGATATTAGCTAAAAGTAGAAAATACCAGAAAGATGTCTATCTGTGTTTTATTGACTATATTAAGGCATTAGACTGTGTGGATCATAACAAATTATGGACAACACTGCAAAGAATGGGAATACCAGAACACTTAATTGTACTCATGAGGAATCTGTACATGGACCAGGAAGCAGTCATTCAAACAGAACAAACTAACATTGTGTGGTTTAAAGTCAAGAAAGGTGTGCGTTAGGGATGTAACCTTTCACCATAACTCGTCAGTCTATATGCAGAGCAAATAATCTGAGAAACTGGACTTTATGAAGAAAAACACAGCATTGATTGGAGGAAGATTCATTAACAGCCTGTGTTATGCAGATGACACAACTGTGCTTGCTGAAAGTAAAAAGGGTTTGAAACATTTACTGATGAAGATCAAGAACACAGCCTTCAGTTGGCTTGTGCCTTAACACCAACACAACAAAAATCCTTATAACTGGGTCAGTTCACAATTTCTTAATAAATGGAGAAAATATTTAGGTTGTCCAAGATTTTGCTTTACTTGGTTCTACAATCAACACCTGTGGAAGCAGCAGTCAAGAAATCAAAAGATGCATTGCATTGGGAAAAGGTGTGGCAAAACACCTCTTGAAAGTGTTGAAAAGTAAAGATGTCACACTGAAGATTAAGGCATGCGTGATTCATGCTATGATATATTTAGTCATATTTTATGGTTATGAATGCTGGACATTGAATAAGGGAGACAGGAGAAGAACTGATGCTTTTGAAATATTGTGCTGGAAATGAATATACCATGGACTATCAAAAGAAGCAACAGATCTGTCTTAGGTGAAGTGCATCCAGAGTGCTCCTTGGAAGCCAGGATGGCTAGACTGTGTCATATGTATTTTGGACATGTTGTTAGGAGAGACCAATCCCTGGAGAATGACATGATGTTTGGGAGAGTAGCAGGTCAAGAGAAAAAAAAGTAAGACCCTCTACTAGATGAATTGGCATAGTGTCTGCATCAATATGCTTAAACAGAAAAAAGATCATGTGCCTGGCACAAAATCACAGCATGTTTCATTCTGTTGTACATAGGATCACTATGATCCAACACCACAGCACATAACATCAACAACAACATTAAAAAATTAGAGAAAACTCAAATAAATAACTTAATGATTCATCTGAAGAACTTTGAAATAATAACAAGTGAAATCTGAAATTGATATATGGGAAGAAATGATGAAGATCAAGGAGGAATTAACAAAATAGAGACTAAAAGAATAATACTAAGAACTAATGAAACAAATAGTAGTTTCTTTAAAAAGATAAGCAAACCTTAGCCAAAACCAAAAAAGAGAGAGAATGCACATTAATAAAATTAGAGATGAAAAAGTGGGTGTTATAACACATAACAATTAAATCCAAAT
>VMDO01034372.1:0-17054 GCA_007922755.1 Pedetes capensis | reverse complement strand
TACCAATTCTTTCTTGTATAATGACTCTGTGTATTCTTCCCATCTTCTTTTGATGTTTCCTGCATCATTTAATATTTTCCCTGTAGAATCTTTCACTACTGCCACTCGAGGCTTGAATTTTTTCTTCACTTCCTTAAGCTTGAGAAACACAGAGCGTGTTCTTCCCTTTTGGTTTTCTGCCTCCAGCTCCTTGCACATGAAAGGGTAATAGGAAGTAATTTACAATGGCTGTACTAATTTTGCATGTAAACATGCACATAAGTAGTTGGAGAAGATGAGAGAAGAGTACATAGAAAATGAGATATAAGCTAAGACTGGTATGATCAATACGATTTAAAAATGTTATGATGAGAAGGCAAAAGTTCTCTTTTCTGTGCTTCTTCAAAACTAGAGAATTTGGTGCCTTCTACTACTTTGCTATGCAGTCTATTTAGTAGATGTTCTTGATGTTAGGAAAACTAGCCTTAGGAGGCTGTATCACTTCTACTTTGAAACAGTAGGTTGAAGTCTATGGTTTGATGAGATGACAGACTCTAGTTGAGTGGTGCCAGGCTCTGCTCTTCTTTTAGGGTGGTTATAGACCAAAGGAAAATCTTCTGGGGCAAATCCTGAAAGTAAGAAAATATTGGGAATATTCTCCATATCCTGTTCTTTGTTTTTCTCCTTATGTCTTGTCCTTCCCCCATCTTCCTCCCCTCGCCATTTATACTCAGTTTTGCTATAATATAACATGTGTTCTTAAAAATCACCAAGTTATGGAAATCACACAGTTTATGGGGAAAACACAGGGATCACAACAAAGCAAAACTTTATCAGTGACACATAATAGTAATGAAGCAATGACATAGTTGACACATTTTAAATAACTGAGAAATACATAAATATGCAATCAATATGGGACTTTACCCTGAAAAAGACTTACGGTTTACTTGTGGAAGGGACGTCAGAAGGGTTGCAGCTGTGAGTCATGATGAATTAGAAGTTGGAAGGTTATCTGAAACTGGAAGGAAAGTTGTAACAAACACCAGATGTGGGTGAGTATTGCTCATAACACATACAGTGAACTGAGATAGCTGGTCAGTGTTCGATGTGGGTGTATGTGTGTTTAACTTATCCTACATGTCTTGATTCAGCTGGGTGTTGTTTCCTGCGTTCACCTAATATTTCTAACAGACAAAATCATATGTAAGCAAACATGAAATGCATGTTATATTCAAAGTGTTCCCTGTTATATCAATAGCATTGGAATGAATTCTCATTTTCAGAAAAAGCACTGTAACAGAACCAACTATCCCTTGTTTTGTCTTGCTCATTAACTAGCATCTTACTTTCTCCCTACTTTATTGTTCTCTCCTCATTATAATGTACAAAGATACTTTTACAAAGACTTATTATAACTTCTGTCAACCAGATACTTAAACTTATTAAATATTATCTGTCTCCAGGATGCAGGTCTGGGCTGTGAGGGGAAAAAGGTTATGCACCCGTGGGTTCTGCCTTTATATGGCTTCAGTAAGACAATAGAAACACAACAAAAATTCATACAACATAACAGTATATTACAGAATTGTTAACATTAGTGCTGAAGAGACAGTACACTAGAGTTAATAGGATAAGCCTTCTTAGAAGATAAAAATTTTGATCCAGCTCTTAAATAAAGTTGTGACCATGGATTGGAGTAGTATTTTCAGAAGATGAAAATGCTAGAGTCAAATTCTACCAGCATTTCAGTTCTAGGTAAGATAGAGTAAGAATATTCCTCCCTGACTCTCTAACTGAAAGCAACTATTAAAACCTAGACAGAAAATGCATGAAGAAGTAACATGAAGATTCTGAAAAATAAATAGTAGCAGCAGGAAGATTAGAGATGAAGACCAGATTTCAAGTATCATCAAACTAGTAATGTATTTGCTGTTTTCCCCCTGAATGAAGCAACCTAAAAGGAGATGTGAGCACCAAGTTACAGACAGAGAGCTCCAGTATCAAGTAGTGGCAAAGGGAACTTTTAACACGCAGAGACAATGTAGAAATCTTCCAGGGTTTTGAAGTGGTTTTTGTTGTTATTGTTGTTTTTATTGTTGTTGTTGTTGCTGATGTTGTTGTTGTTCTTTCATGCTTCAATCCCCAAGTGATCTTATAGTGGAAACACAGCTGCAACTGGAGTTAGTAGGAGCCAAAATTCTGAGGGAGTGTCATGTCTATACCCTACCCCCACCAACACACACCTCCTATCCACTGGTCCTAATTGCAGTGTACTCACAGAAGTCCATAACAAGAGTTGAGTAACTAAAGACCCTTTTTTCTGGCTGGAGGATTGAAAATAGGTCCTGGTGCAAGGAATTAGAAGGTACTGGGGAGATCACAGAGAAGACCTCAGGGAAAGTGTCCCCATGTAGTTTATGAATTCCTGGGCTTATGGAAGGAAAAGGTCTAATTCTACTCAATATAACAAAGACCTTGAGAACCGAAGTAAAGACCACTACCTAGAACCTGGATTAATTACTAAGTAATATATACAGGGGACAGGTCCAAAAAGCACTGCAAAAAAGTTTTTTTTTTAAGTTTTTATTTCTGGTGCTGGGGATTGAACTCAGGGTCCTGTGTGTTCTAAGTGTATGCTGTACCACAGAGCTATACCTGCAGCCTTACTGCAAAAGTTTTAACAACTGAACTGACCCTGGTACCAAAAAAAAGTGGTTTAGAACTCAAAGACCAATCCTAATGAAGTCAGTTGCCTGCTAAAATGAAAATACCAGGCTGGGGGGTGTAGGTCAGTGGTTTAACGCATGTTTGGGATGCGTGAGGTTCTGGATTCGGTCCCCAGCATCACAGGGGGGAAAAAAAGGCAAGAAAGAAAAGAAAAAGTATCAACCATCTCCATAATTTCAGTAAGACTGATCAGCTCATAATGTAGTATTCAAAACACGCAGGATACAATCTGAAATTACTTGTAAAAGAAACAGGAAAGTTACAACTTGCCTGGGGGGAAAAAAATCAAAAGATGGCAATGCTAAGACAACACCAATATTAGAATTATATGACAAAGATTTAAAAGTAGTTGTTATACAAGGGTTCCAACAAGTAAGTAATGGTAAACAGTTTTGAAATGAATGGAAAAATAGAAAATCTTAGCAAAGAAATAGAAGATGTAAAGAAGAGCCAAACGGACATACTAGAACCAAAAAGCATAACCAAAATTAAAAACCTTACCAGATGGGCTCAGAGGTGGAATGGAAATGACAGGAGAAAGTTAGTGAACTTGAGCATAAATGAATAGAAATTATCCAATACGAAGAAGAGAGAAAAAAGATGGGGGAGAAAAAGGGACAGAGTCTCAGGACCCACAGGACAATAATAGGAAATTTAACATTCATGGCTTTGGAGTCCCAAAAAAGAGGAAGAGCACAGGGTTGAAAAAATACTTGAAGACATAATTTCTGAAAACTTCCCACATTTGGCAAGAAGCAAACTCACAGATTCGAAAAGTTCAGTGAACCCCAAACAGGATAAACCAAAGGAAAGTCACTCCCAGGCACATTATAATCAAATTGTTGAAAGCATAGACAAAGTAATCTTAGCAGCCAGAGGAAAAACAACATATCACACAGGAAAATTATTTGAGTGACTACTTCTCATCAGAAACCATAGAGGCCAGAAGAAGTGGGATAATGTACTTGAAATTCCAAAAGAGAAGAATTCTCAACTCATATTTCTATATCCAACAAAAAGTATTTTTCAGGAGTAAATATGAAACAAATTTTTGGACGAGTCAGAGAATTCATTGTCATTAGATGTGTTCTGAGAATTGCTAAAGCCATTCAGAGAGAAGAGAAATGATAACTGAAGGGAACTTGGAACATCTAGAATGAAGAGTAACATAAATACTAAGTATAATAGAATGTTTTTCTCCTCTTGAGTTCTTTGAAATATACTTTACAGGTGAAAACACAAATTATAACATTGATAAGGTTTCGGTATATGCAAATGTAATATTAGACAACTACAACATAAAGGGGAGAGGGAAAGGGGACCCATTTGGGTTTTTACATTCTACTTGAAATGATAAAATTTCACTTCTAAGTGTCTACATTGAAATGCTTAACTATAACTTATGCAAAGAAATGTCAAAAATACAATAGATAAAATAAGAAAGTTCACCCACCCCAAAAGAGGACAGCAAATGGGAAAGAGAAAAGAAAAATAGAAAGAACAAACAGAAAACAAATAATAAAACTGTAGATACAACCAAGATACGTCAGTGACCACATTAAATGTAAATAATGTAAATGTTGTGTACACCAATTGAAAACAAATCTTCAGAATAGATTTTTTTCATGACCCAACTATAGGTTGCCATCAAGAAACTCAAGTAGAAAATGGCAAAGGTGTACCATGCAAACACTGATTAAAAGAAATACTATATGTATTAATAGCAGAAAATTAGACTCCTGAGCCAAGAAAATGAGTAGGGATAAAGAAGAAAATTACATAATGGTAAAAGAGCTAATTGGGCAAGAAGAGCTAACAATCCTAAATGTATGTGTGCCCAAGAACAGAGCTTCAAGATACCTGAAGTGAAACTCACAGAACTGAAAGAAGATACAGATAATCCACTGTTACACGTAGCAACTGTAACACTCCTCTCTCAGTAATTGAGAGAAATATAGGACATACAATCAGCAAGGATATAAAAGAACTGACAACTGACTGTGTCTTACTGATATTTATCGAACAATCCATCTAACAATAACACTATCCAGATTCTTTTCAAGTTCACATGGAAGATAGATCAACAAGATAGATCATATTCTGGATCATAAAATAAACCTTAATGAATTTAAAGGGAATGAAGATGAACAAATTCTACTCTTTAATCATAGTGAAATAAAATTAGAAATCAATTTAAAAAGGTAAGAAGAAAGTCTTCAACTACTTTGAAATTAAACAGCACACTTCTAAATAATCCATGGATTAAAGAAAAGGTTTTAAGAAAAATTGTGAAATATTTTGAACTGGATAAAAATAGAAATATTGGTGTTAGGTGCCATCAAGTTGGGTGAATGAAACACTGCCTGACACTGTGCCACGCACAAGATCTTTTTATGTTTAAGCCCATTTTTGTACCCACTGTGTCAATCCATGTAATTAAGGGTCTTACTTTTTTTCATTGATCTGCCAGTCTCCCAATCATGATGTCCTCCAGGGATTGGTTCCTCCTGACAACACATCCAAAATATGTAAGGCAAAGTCTAACCATCCTTCCTTCCAAGGAGTACTCTGGTTGCACTTCTAGGATGGAGTTGTTGGTTCTTTTGGTGGTCCATGGTATATTAAATATTCATCTCCAATACCATGGGGCTGGGATCTATCTCAGTTGGTAGAGCGCTGCGCTGCAGTTTCTGCGGTCCCGAGTTCGATTCCCAGCACCACAAAAACGGGAGAAGGACATGGCAACCCACTCTCGAGGCAATCCTGAAACAGCCATTGAAAACCCTATGAGGGTCGCTATGAGTCGGATACTGACTCGAAGGCACCTAACAACAACAGCAACACCATAATTCAAAACCATCAGTTCTTCTACTGTCTCCTTTATTCACTGTCCAGCTTTCACAAGCATATGATACAACTGATATTATGACATGAGTCAGGTGCACCTTCATCTTCAATGTGACATTTTTACTTTTCAACACTTTACAGAGGTCTTTTGCCACAGCTTTTCCCAATACAATGTGTATTTTGATTTCTTGACTGCTGCTTCCATGGGTGTTGATCATAGAACCAAGGAAAGCAAAATCTTCTCCATTTATCATGAAGTTGCTTACTGACCCAGTTGTAAGGATTTTTGTTTTCTTGATGTTGCGGTACAATCCATATTGAAGGCTGTGTTCTTTGATCTTAATCAGTAAATGTTTCAAATAATCCTCTTCACTTTCAGCAAGTAAAGTTGTGTCATCTGAATAACACAGTTTGTTAGTGAGTCTCCTCCAGTCCTGATGCTATGTTTTTCTTGATAAAATTCAGCTCCTCAGATTATTTACTCAGGATAGAGATTGAAGAGGTGTAGTGAAAGGATACAGCCCTAACCCACACCTTTCCTGACTTTAAACCAGGCACCGTTTCCTTGTTTTGTTCTAACAACTGCCTCCTGGTCTGTGTACAGATTCCTTAGGAGTACAATTTAAGTGTTCTAGTATTCCCATTCTTTGCAATGTGATCCATAATTTGTTGTGATCCACATAGTCAGATGCCTTTGCGTAATCAATGAAACATAGACAGACATCTTTCTGGTATTCTCTGCTTTTAACCAATATCCATCTAACATTAGCAGTGATGTCCGTGGTTCTATGCCCATTTCTGTATGGGCCTGATTTTCCGGCAGTTCCCTGTCAATATACTGCTGCAGTCATTTTTGAGTGATCTTTAGCAAAATTTTACTTGTGTGAGATATTAATGATATTGTTTGATAGTTTCCACTTTTGGTTAGATCGCCTTTCTTGGGAGTAGACACAAATATGGATCTCTTCCAGTTAGTTGGCCAGTATCTGTTTTCCATATCTCTTGGCATAAAAAAAGAGCACCTCCAGTGCTGCATCTGTTTGTTCAAACATCTCTATTGATATTCCATCAATTCCTGGAGCCTTGTCTTTTGCCAGTTCCTTCAAGGCAGCTTCCACTTCTTCCTTCAGTACCTTTGGTTCCTGATCATATGCTGTCTCTTGAAATGGTTGGTCATCCACTAATTCTTTTTTGTATAATGACTCTGTGTATCTCTTCCATCTTCTTTTGATGTTTCCTGTGTCATTTAATATTTTCCCTGTAGAATCATTCACTATTGCCACTTGAGGGTTGAATGTTTTTCTTCAATACTTTAAGCTTTAGAAAACAGAGTGTGCTCTTCACTTTGATTTTCTATCTCCTTTGCACATGTCATTATAATATTTGATTTTGTCATCTTGAGCTGCCCTTTGAAATCTTCTATTTAGTTTCTTTAACTTCATCATCTCTTCCTTTTGGTTTAGCTGCTTGATATTCAAGGGCAAGTTTCAGAGTCTCTACTGACATATAATTTGGACTTTTTTTTTTTCCTGTCTTCTAAATAACCTTTTGTCTTCCTTATGAATGATGTCTTTAATGTCGTACTACAACTCATCTGGTCTTCGATCACTAGTTTCTAATTCATCAAATCTGTTCTTGAGATGGTCTCTGGACTCATGTGGGATATACTCAAGGTCATATCTTGGCTCTCATACACTTACTCTAATTTTTTTCTATTTCAGTTTGAACTTGCATATGAGCAATTGATGGTCTGATCCACAATCAGCACCTGGTCTTGTTCTGACTTCTGATTTTGAAGTTTTCCATCATCTTTTTCCACAAATATAGTGAATTTGGTTCCTCCAAGTTCTATCTGGTGATTTCCACGTGTATGGTTGCTGTTTATGTTGGCTAAAAAGTATGTTTGCAATGAAAAAGTCATTGGTCTAACAGAATTCCATCATGTGGTTTCCAGCATCATTTCTGTCACCAAGGTCATATTTTCCAGCTACTGAGCCTTCTTTGTTTCCAACTTTTGCATTAAGACAGACTAGGGAGAAGGACCTAGTAGCCCACTCCCAAAACAATTAGCCATTGGAAACCCTATGAATAACAGTCAAAGGCTGTAAGATATAGTGCCAGAAAATGAACCCCCCAGGTTGGCTGGCACTCAAAAGATGACTGGGGAAGAGTTGCCTTCTCAAAAGTAGAATCAACCTTAATAATGGGAATGGAGTAAAGCTCCACAGACCAGCATCTGATGATGTGACATGACTCAAAATTAGAAGAAACAACTGCAGACATCCATTAATATTTGGAATGTGAAATATACATGGTATCAATCTAGGAAAATTAAAAATCATCAAAAGTGAAATGGAATGTGTGAACATCAACATTCTAGGCATCGGTGAGGTAAAATGTTCTGGTATTGGCCATTTGAATCAGATAATCATATGATCTACTGTGTTGGAGAAGCACTGATAGAGTAGTGCCCAGCATGACACAAGTGTTGGGGAGTATTTCGTCTGTTATACACAGGGGCTCTTTGGATCTGACCCGACTGGATGACACCTAACAACAACAACTATGCCAGGAATGACAACTTAAAGGGAAATGGGGTTCCATTCATCATCAAAAAAGACATCTCAAGGTCTGTCCTGAAGTACAGTGCTGTCAGTGATAGAATGATATCCATACCCCTGCAAGGAAGGCCTGTTAATATGACTATTATTCAAATTTATGCACCCACCACTAAGGCCACAAATGAAGAAGTAGAAGATTTTTGCCAGCTTCTACAGTCTGAAATTTATTGAACATGTAATCAGGATGCATTTGTAATTACTGGTGACTAGAAAATAGAAATACAATACACCAAACTGTGAGAGACATAATGTTAAGTCAGTATTACATGTTGTTGGGTGGCATTGAGTCGGATCCAACTCATTGCAACCTTATGTACAACAAAATGAAACACTACCCAATACTGTGCCATGCACGTAATCTTTCTGTGTTTGAGCCCAGTGTTACTGCCACTATGTTTCTTCTTTTGATTTGTGTTTCATCCGCAAAAGGAGGTCCCAGAGGCTTTACTCCATTCCCATCAGTAAGATCTACTCTACTTTGAGGAGGTAGCTCTTTCCCAGTCATTTCTTGAATGCCTTTCAGTCTCGGGGGCTCATTGTCTAGCAGTATTTTACAGTACTTCTCTGCAGTTCATAGGGCTTTCAGTGGCTAATTGTTTCAGGAGTGGACTGCTAAGAAGTGTGTGTTAGTCTGGAAGCTCAGCTGAAACTTGTCCACCATGGGTGGACCTTCTAATACCTGAGATACTAGTGGCATAGCTTTCAGCATCACAGCAACACGCAAACCCATACAGCTCAGCAAGCTGACAGATATGTGCAGAGTGTTACATACTATAATACAGAGTAGGCCAGTCACCAATATTTTTATGACCTCACCATTTTTTATTCATCATGGACCCATAAAATCAGAAAAATCCTCAGATAACAAGCATCATGGTATTATATATTTACCCGGTTGGTAAAACAACCCATTTAATTTGGCAACTATGGAGTTTCAAGTTAATATTCTGCTTGTTCACCTATAAAAATAGGAAAAGGCGAGTGAAATCAAAACAAGCATAAAGAAGGATATAGAAAAGTGAGATAATAAATCAATGAAATTAAAAACAGAAGAAAAGGGAAACATCAGCCCAAAATCTGGCAGTAAAATTGATAAACCTCTAGCATGGCTTACAAACATAAAGGGGAGAAGATGCAAATTAGCAATATCCAGAATGCTAGATCCCGACAGACTTTATAAGGACAATAAGAGAATGCTGCACGTACTTGAAAACTTAGGGGTAATAAAACAGTTCTTTGAAAACCACACTGTGAAACTCATCCAAGATGAAATAATCTCAATAGTCTGATATTATTTGTATTTAAAAATTGAACTTAACGTGTAGAAAGAAGAAAACAAAAGGTTTAAAATTGGAGTCTTCAATGCACAATGTTAAGACTCAATATAAAGCTACAGTGTATTAATACAAGATAGAATTGGCAAAACCACAGACATCTAACCAGCGGGAGGGAATAGAAGCAGTAGGCTCACCCAAGTATGGCCATTTGATTTTCAATGATGATACAAAATGTAATGGAGAAAGGATAGTCCTTTCAACAAGTGATGTTGGGAAAATTCGACATCAATATACAGAAAAAAATTGACCTTCATTTAATGCACATACCTTATACAAAATTAACTCCAAATATACCAGGTATAAATATAAAACTATAAACTTTTAAGAAGTGATACATAAGAGAACAATCTTCATGAACTAGGGTTAGGCAGAGTTCTTAGACTAAAATCATGATCCATAAAAGAAAAAACATTTTCATCTGGACTTTATCAAAATTAAAAACCTTTACTCTGCAAAAGACACTCTTTCTTGCTTTGATTTGGTGTTTTGAGACAGGGTCTTACTGTGTAGCCCCGGCCATCCTGAAACTTGCTGTGTAGACAAGGCTAGCTGCAAACTTCTGTCAGTCCTCCTGCCTCAGCCTCCCAAGTGGGAGGATTATAGGTGTGTGCCAACACACCCAGCTCTTGGAAAAGACACTCTTAAGAGAAAGGAGTAGCAAGCTACACACCAGGAGGAAATATTTATAAATCATGTATTTAACAAAGGGCCTGTGTCCAGTATATTTAAAGAACCACAAAACTCAACAGCAACAATCCTAAATAAACCAAAGACTTGAGGACACTCTTTACTACAATAGATATAAGGATGAAAATAAGCATGTAAAACAATGTTTAATATCACTAGTAATAGGGAAACCCATATTATAACCTTGACAAGATACCACTCCACACCTATTAGAATGACTAAAATACAAAGTATGGGCAATAACAAATGCTTGTGAGAATGTGGAGCAACTGGAAGTGTCATGCATTGTTGGTAGGAATGTAGAATGATACTGCCACTTAGAAAAGGTAAACAGTAGCTTACAAAAGCGTAATATATGGTCACCAAATGACCCAGCAGGCCTAGGTGTGAGGATTTACCCTAGAAAAATGCAAACTTAGGTTCACACAAAAAATATACACAGCTGCTTGTAGCACCTGAATTCATAATAATCAAAATTGGGAAACAACTCACATCCTTCAATGATTGGATGAATAAGTAAACTAATACTTTCATACCATGAAGTATTATTTAGCAATATAAAATAACTAGCTATTGATACACCCTACAACTTGGATGAATCTCAGAGGCATTATGCCTAAAGAAGCCAGACTTAAGGCTAATATACTGTTGTTGTTGTTTGTTGGTAGATGCCGTCGAGTCAAGTCCGACTCATAGCGACCCTATGTACAGCAGATAGAAACACTTGCCGATTCTGTGCCAGGCAAACGATCTTATTTATGTTTAAGCCCATTGTTGCAGACACTATGTCAATCCATCTGGTGGAGGGTTTTCCTCTTTTGCGTTGACCTGCCACTCTCCCAAACATGATGTCCTTCTCCAGGGATTGATCTCTCCTGACTACATGTCTGAAATATGGAAGACGCAGTTTGGCCATTCTTGCTTCCAAGGAGCACTCTGGTTGCACTTCTTCTAAGACAGATTTGTTGGTTCTTTTGGCAGTCCGTGGTATATTCAATAGACATCTCCAGCACCACAATTCAAAAGCATCAATTCTTTTTCTGTCTCTCTTGTTCAATGTCCAGCTTTCACAACCATATGATGCCACTGAAAATACCATGGCATGAGTCAGATGCACCTTCGTCTTCAATGTGACATCTTTGCTTTTCAGTACTCTAAAGAGATCTTTTGCCACAGCCTTTCCTAGAGCAATGCGTCTTTTGATTTCTTGACTGCTGCTTCCACGGGTGTTGATTATAGAGCCAAGCAAAGCAAAATCTTGGACAACCTCAATCTTTTCTCCATTTATTGTGAAGTTGCGTGCTGACCCAGCTGTAAGGATTTTTGTTTTGTTGATGTTTAGTCATAACCCATATTGAAGGCTATGATCTTTGATCTTCCTCAGTAAATGTTTTAAATCCTCTTCACTTTCAGCAAGCAGAGTTGTGTCATCTGCATAATGCAGGTTGTTAATGAGTCTTCCTCCAATCTTGATGCTGTGTTCTTCCTCATAAAGTCCAGCTTCTCAGATTATTTGTTCAGCATATAAATTGAAGAGATAGGGTGAAAGTATACAACCCTGGCGCATACTTTTCTCAACTTTAAACCACTCAGTGTTTCCTTGTTCTGTCAGAACAATTGCTTCCTGATTCATGTACAGATTTCTCATGTGCATAATTAGGTGTTCTGGTATTCCCATTTTCCGAAGTGTTATCCATAATTTGTTATGATCCACAAATATACTGTATGATTCCATTTATGTGCTGTTTTTCAATCCAAAACTGTAATGATGGAGAACAGAGCAGTAGTTGTTGTGGGTTAGAGAATGGTGTGACTACGAAGAAGCAATAAGAGGGGGTTTAGGAGTTGTGGTGGGTGTTGTGTGTATTAAAAAAAAATTATAGACCCAAATCCCCTTTCCAGTCAATTCTACATTGTAATTTTTTTATTTATGTTCTTACTTATGCAGTATAGAGTTATAATTCAGTTCATTTATACAGTGTGTAGTCATTATAACCAAGTTTTTAACATTTTCATCTCTTTAAACAATACACGAAACCTTTTTGATCAGCATGTATCAATACTTGTATACATTTCTGAGGTATACTGTGAGATTTTTAAAAATAGCATACAGTATAGTGGGATTTCTTATGGGATTTTCATAGAGTTGTATTTTGCACTTGCTCCCCCTGCGTACCCTGTTATGCTGCTCCTCCTTCCCCTCCTACCTTTACATTGCAATAATTTTAAAGTAAGATTTGATGAAAGTTGGAACTTCTGTGGCCTGGTAGTAAGAAGAAGGTAAAACTCTGCTTCAAGGATAAGCCTTTTCCAATAAAAGGGTCTATGTGGAGACATGGAATTAAAGGTGTTCCTTTACACAAGGAAATTTAGTTCTGTAAATGTCCAGCACTGCAGTCGTAATTCCTAATGCTGCCACGCGGAAAACAAGGCACATATACATAGATGTGTCATTGGGTGCCCGTGCTAAACTTTTTGTCCAGCAATCCGCACCAAGTATAAAGTATTTAGCTATGAAAGTCTTTTAAGGAACATTAATATTTTCATTGTTAAAGTACACACACACACACACATACACAAAACCCAGCCCTTCCCCACAAGAAAAAATGAAGGCCTTTCTAAAGCCTAGCCTTTTTTTTTTTTTTTTTTTTTTGTGGTGCTACTGAGGATTGGACCCAGGGCCCCATGCCTGCATGCTCTGCAAGTGCTGGACCACTGAGCTGCACGCCCAGCCCATTTTTTACTTTTTTGAGACAGGGTCTCACCAAGTTATGTAGACTGCCTCTGGTCTCGAACTTGCGATCCTCCTGCCTCCGCCTCCCGAGCCACTGGGATTACAGGCGTGCACCACCACACCTGGCACTCCAAAGCATAGCTTTAAAAAATGGATGGAATAGATTTGGACAACAGAAGCCACTCTGCAAGGTTGTAAACATTCAATAAAAATGTAGAGCTTTAAAAACATGACATAATTTTGAACAGGCAAATCTTGTCTGGGGGCTCAATATGTTTTTTGATGTGGGAGAAGGACCTGGCAGCCCACTCCCAGAATAATCCCAAAACAACCAGCCACTGAAAACCCTTTGAATAGCTGAGAAACACTGACATAGGGCCAGACATGACACAGTGTCTGAGGGCATTTCTTTCTGTTGTACATAGAGTCACCATGAGTTGGACTTGACTCAACAGCATCTGACAACGTTTTTTGACAACCAAAGTACTCAGGAAGCTCTGCATTCTTGTATGCAATATAGACATGTATTTGCTTATAATTACCATCCTTCTATCTTATTTATTGAGAGGGACCATAGATAGCATCATGGGGAACAAGAGACTCTCCATGCTGATATGTTTTCTCTTTACTTCCTGGTAGCTACCATTCTGGAATCGCTTTCAAACATCCTTTCCTGTTTGTTAAGGGTGATTATTTGAAAACAAACAGATCACCAAAAAAGAGCATAGTTCTAAATTTTTGTAATAATAATTGAAAATGTAGTTTAGTTTCAATCAAGTTCCTTTTGTTCTCCTGGTTTAAAATTGCTGGTTAAGGTTATTTTACATTCACAAATGTTAAACAGTTTATTTCAGCAAGGTGAAATAGATTACAGTGGAGTCATATTGGTGGGTGGGACCTCAGATGACTGAAGAGTCAAACTACCTACAGTAGCTACTACTGAAGGCCATGCCCCCTATGCTAGCTCTAAAGGGGAACAGTATTCCAGTAAAGATGTTTTCTTTCCTATTTTATTTTATAATGGTTGTGATTGTATACCATTTCATATTAGGCTTGGTGAATTCACAATCTAATCTTTGGCTGATAATGTATCAATTTACTCTTCTCATTTCTTCACAAAACTAATTGGCTTATTCAGAGAGCATAGAGTTCTAGCCCCTGCATTGTTTACACTCCATGGTATTTATATTAACATTAAAAAGTATTTGCAAGGCCAGGTGTGGTGGCATACACTTGTAATCCCAGTGCTTGGGAGAGGAAGGCAGGGGTACTGGGAGTTCAAGACTGGCCTGAGCTACAGAGTATGGCCCTATGCCCCCCAATGAAGAAAAAAAGAGTTTGAAGCTGCATTCTGTGGGTGAGGCCCCAGACCTTATCCAAAGCCATCTCTGGAGTATTTTCTACTTTATGTTTTACTTATAAGGTTGCTATATGAGCAGTTATCTCCATATCCCTCTAAACTTTTTATAAATGCTGGAAATTGGACCCAGGGCCTTGGGCATGTCAAGTACACTCTATACCACTGAGCTACATCCCTGAATCCTCTAAAAATTTCAGAGTTGGTAACAGCAACATTTGACTGATTTCACACTTTATTTACTCAATATTGGACCAGTGTTTATTGAATACCTGCTATATGCCTGTACCGTATTGAGGGAGGTACTACTTTTTTCTACTTTGTTGGAAGGAAAACTGCTAGGAAGTGAGGGGGCCTAAGGTAGAAAAGGAAAAGATGAGGACATGGATGATCTGTCTTGGAAAAAATTGAATGCCACAGTGTGTAAATTCAAGTTGGTAGTGACTAATGTATGAGATCTTTTAAGTGGGATAGGTGAGTGGTAAAAATGATTTGAAAGAAACAGACCTGCTATATCTCAAATTGAGGCACTTCGGTTATAGTCATTAAAGATTATAGAACAATTACAGCCAAGAAAAATGCAGAAGCAGCAAGGCACTTTATTATGAAAATGCTGCATACCAAGGAATCACATAAGATGCAGCATAGCTTAGAGTTAGGAACTAAAGAAGAGTTAGTTGTTGAACCTTGAACTTTCTGTTCAAACCCTAGATAGTATGATAAAGAATGGTAACAGAAAAATGAACAGTGGAGTGAGATTTAAATCTTTTGAGGCTGGAATTAAGCCTATCACAGAAACCTGAGAACAGTTTTAGAAGGGGGGAGAGAGCTTTGATGAAATACATTATCAAAGGCTTCCCATGCTGTAAAACCTGGAGTGGGGACATGTTGTATAGTCTGGGCAGGATTTTCATTTTTGTTTTCTGATTTTTCCAAGCGTAATTTCTTAAATCTGAAAAACTTTTAAAAAAGTTATAGGAAATGAATGATTCCTTCTTTTTAGGTTAAAGTAGTTGAGAAAGAAAACTTTCATGGCTCTTCATTTTATTCCAAGGAAAGCCCATTAGCCAGTTTGGGTTTTTTTTTAACACTTCTTTAAGAAATGGTTTGGTTTCTTACTAACTATAGAAGGCAGCATAGGTAAGCTTTCAGAAGGAAAGACTAGATCTTGTATGCAATCAAACCTATTTTCTAAACAAGTGTTTAGAATACTGTAATTTCTAATACACTGTCTACAGGCCAAGAGCAACCGAAACATTTTTGTTGGTTTTGTTTTTGCAGTGTTAGTATCATTCTGTCAAATTGGAAGAATTTAGACTAAAAGAAATAGTCAATTACACATGTGTGTGTTAATACCCTTTTATTATTTTTTTATTTTTTCTCTCTTGTTTTGTTTTGGTTTTTGTTTTGAGATGATGTCTTTCTATGTATCCCAGCCTGGCCTGGAACTTATAATCTTCCTCCCTCCACCTCCCAAGTGCTTGGATTGCAGATATGTGCCACCACGGCCCGGCTATTTTTAAAATATTTTTAAAATTAACTTGCTGACATATGAAAAGTGTGCCTACAGTGATTTGTTACCAAATGACTTCTTGCACAAAACTTTATGGGAGAAAATCATGAGGTGTCTACCATGATTCTATAACTAAATTAGGTAAATGTTGTTGTTGTTGTTGTTGTTGTTGTTGTTGTTGGGTGCCATCAAGTGGCGTCCAACTCATACTGACCCTCATAGGGTTTTCAATGGCCGATTGTTTGGGGATTGCTTCGAGGGTGGATTGCCACGTCCTTCTTCCTAAATTAAGTAAATATATTCCCCGAATTTTCTATAGAAAGGCCATATCATTGGAGAACTGCACTAAATGATCTCTTAGTATGAGAATTACTTTTTATCTTTTATTGTGATGCCTACTTAGGACAGGGAGATTGTAGCCAAAGAGCCTAACAGCTATGTTTAAGGGTAGATTATCTAAATTTATTTCACTGACTGAGCTGACTGGAAGAGGATAATGACAAAACATAATGAGGAGAACTAAGAATGAACAAGAACCAAATCTTCAATGACTTGGGAGAATACAGAAAACATACATATTAAATGTGCTTATACCTATTGTCTTCCTCTCTTCCATCATGCCAATTATAAGATACACTATGGTTTAGTAATAGCATTTCATGGAAAAGAAATAGCAGACACAGCAGTTATAAGACAAATCTTTGTTCTAGAAACATTAAAATGTGATAATAGATGTCTTAGCATCAAGGCAAAGGTATTACAAAGTATGTTGTTACTAGGTGCCATTGAGTCACATCCTACCCTTAAGTAATAGCTAAAGTGAATTGAGTGCTTATCATGTGCCAGACAATAGACTTGTACCAAACATTTTATATGCATTATCTGGTTTAGTCCTCACAGATCTCCAGAGGGTGTTGTACAGATGGCTAAACTAAAGTTTACAGAGAGGTTAACTGACTTATCCAAGAACTCTTCTTGAAGTAAATGTCAGAACCAGAATTTGAAGCTCTCTATCCAACTCTTGCCTGCAGCCATAGCCCTGTGGCATCCGATCCCGTCAGATCTCGGAAGCTAAGCAGGGTCAGGCCTGGTTAGTACCTGGATGGGAGACCGCCTGGGAACACCAGAAGCTGTAGGCTTGGGAGAAGGACCTGGCAACCCCCTCCCAAAAATCAATCTGCCACTGAAAACCCTATGAACAGCAGAGAAGCACTGACAATAGTGTTTCCCCTGTTGTACAGAGGGTCGC
>VMDO01034371.1:0-17054 GCA_007922755.1 Pedetes capensis | reverse complement strand
TTGCATGGCCATTAGATGACCAATAAAGCCTGCTGAGCCTGCAGCCATACCACCCTGGCATCTGATCCTGTCAGATCTCATGAAGCTAAGCAGGGTCGGGCCTGGTTTATACTTGGATAGGAGACCACCTGGGAACACCAGGTGCTGTAGGCTTGGGAGAAGGACCCGGCAACCCACTCCCCAAAACCAATCAGCCATTGAAAACCCTATGAACAGCAGAGAAGAACTAACAATACTGTTTCAGCGGTTGAACGTAGAGTTGCTATGAGTCAGACACTGACTTGACAGCATCTAACAACAGCAAGCTCGATGAGTCTTTGTTTACACTCATAGGCTGGGCTCTGAGTTCTGTGGGGACCTGGGCGTCAGCCCACTGTCCTCCCCACACTGATTTTCTAGTCAGATGGGGCAATGAGCCCTCTGCTGGGCACAGTGTACACACTGTCCCCAGAGACTCTCTGTCCCCTACACTGGGTTCACATGCTGTGGATGGGGTGGACCCCACAACCAGCACTATGAAAGGGGCTCAGACCAGGCCTGGCAATCAGCCCATCCAGGACCACTGGGGACACCAGGGTAGGTTGGGCCCCAACTAGGGGCTGAGCCCCCCAGCCAGCAAGCCTTAAATACTGGTACACGGCTGTTCCTCCCAAAAGGAAGGGGTGCCCTTTTCTAAATCACCCCAAGGCACCTCAGGGAGAATCCCTGCCCATCGGCAAATCCCACCATGTTGACCCCAGTGTTTGGGTCAGGGATCAGCGTGTGGCCAGGTGGGTCCAATCAGGTAGATCCTGCGAAGCCCACAGGAGCACTGGGGAGGGGCAGTCTGCCCTCCGGCATGGCTGCTCCAGCAGGGGCCCCTCCCACAGCAAGGGAAGAGGGGAAGCAGTGCTGCCAGGCTAGGAGAAAACGACTCTGGCCCCTGGATCCAGCCCTTCCTGAAGCCAGTACCTCCCTCAGTGCTTTTCAGTCCCTTTTGTTTAGGCTTCTTGGAGTTGGGGTTTAGGTCCCAGCTGACCCGGGGGTCAGGGTCATGGTACCCATGGGGCAGCCACACACACGGCGGAGCCCTGCCTGCCACAGGTTTAAACACTGCACACCTAGGAAGGGCTGCGGGAGGTGCTGGAGAGCTGTCCCCCAGGAGGCTGGTCCCCTCCTCAGGGCAGCCTCTGTCCCCTGCCCAAGGGGGTTCCAGCTACTCACAGCTCATCTCTTCCAGCCGTGTGATTTTCTCCTTTCCCATTTTTCATCCTGAAAGACAGCAAATTGAAGCACTTAATTTCCCCCCTCCAGCCCCATTAATACAAAAGTGCGCTGTGCTGACGCGCAGCAGCAGGCGGCAGGTCATTTATATCAATTAGCAAAATGAGCTTCTCGAACATTCTCAGAGAAGGACCTCAGAGTCAGCAGGCTGGCGGGAAGCGCAGGGCTCCAGATGCCTGGGGCCACCTGGTGACAGCGAGGCTGCAGGGTGCCATAAGACTGCACCTTGTCCCCCCTCACCATTAGGTCCAAGGGAAACACATCCTGGGTCCAAGCAACTTCCCCAACTACGCTGGCTCACCGCTCCCAGCATCAGCACAGACGCTGCAGGCAAGTCAGTCTCCAAGTGCGCTCTGAGTCACCCATGTTTCTCCACCGCCTCTGCCTCCTTGGGCTGAGTCCCATCATCCACTAGGTTTCCCCCAGCTGGCATCACAGCCTTGCCATGCCCCTTCCCCTGACTTCTACCCTGTCCCCCTTCAGTCTACACCCACATTTGTTCAATCCATACTGGAGTCACATTGAGCTTTAAAAATGTAAATCAAATCATTTTATTCTCCTGCTCTGAAACCTTAAATAGCTATTAGAATAAAATCTAAATCCTCCCTCATGGTCCCCAAAGCTCTGCTTGATCTTGCCCCTGCTGGACTCTCAAATTTATCTCCACCCTTACTCACTCACCTGCAGCCCCTTTTACCTGCTTCCTCCTCCTCCAACTCAGCACACTCATTCCTGCCTCAGGACCTTTGCACATGCTGTTTCCAATATCTTTTCCTGGTGGCTGTTTCTTATGTTTCATGTCTCAGCTCTGATGTGATTCTCACACCCAGGCTTGTGTCACTCTCCTCAGATGCTATTCATCCCCTTCACACCTATTCACTGCATAAATATTTGTTGAACACCTCTTTGTATGTCAGCCACATTCTCAATCCTGGGGATGTGGCAGTAAGCAAGACAGA
Source organism: Pedetes capensis (assembly GCA_007922755.1). NCBI lineage: Eukaryota > Metazoa > Chordata > Mammalia > Rodentia > Pedetidae > Pedetes > Pedetes capensis. Next base: position 14,832 of record VMDO01034371.1, on the reverse strand, counting down.
CAAAAACTCTGATTCATGGAGCGATAGTCCATCCCAGAGATTGGGGCAGGGTAGAAAAATTGCAAACAGGATAAAGAAAGCCAAAAAAAACGGTGCTAAATAATGACAAATGGCAGCCCACTCTCGAAACAATCAGCCTTTCAAAACTCTATGAATAGCAGAGAAACACTGTTGGTCATGGCACAGTGTTGGGAAGTATTTCCTTCTGTTATACATAGGGTTACTATGAGTCGGACCTGACTCACCAGCACCTAGCACAATAAGCCATGAGGAAAGTGATGGAGAGAAGGGTTAAGGCTGGAATCAGAAGTTGGTAGTCAGTGTGGGCTTCCTGGAGAAGGCAACACATAAGCAAAGACCTGAAGGAGAGGAGGGGCAGCTCTCTGGGGGAGAGTAGTCCAGGCAGAGGGAAGAACAGGTGCAAAGACCCTGAGGCTAGCCCAGGCCTGTTGCATCTGAAAAGCAGCAAGAGGTCCACAAGGCAGGGACAGAGTAAAGATGCAATGGCCACAGGGGTGGACTGTCTAGGGCTCCAGGGCCTGTGGCTGGCACTCTGGCTTTTGCTGAGTGAAGCAGGAGCAAGGGAGGGTCCCAAGGAGAGCAGATTAAATAGAACCTCTCTGAGACATCTTGGCACCTGCCATCCTGGTCCAGGTGAGCACTGGCCAGGGAGCCACAGTTGTCTGGAGCAAGGTGGCCGCCTGGACAGCTCCTTAGGCCACCAGGCCATGAGGCAGCTCTCTAGTAGCCCCTCAGCAGCTCTTCCAAGTGGGCCATTGTAAAAGGATAAGCCCAGGCATGCCTGCCCGGCCCACCTGCAGTCCCCCTGCCTCTCGCTGCTCCTGTGTCAGGGCGTGATTGCTTGCCTGCCCCTCATGTTCCCCAACTACCACCGTCCACCATGTGGGACACGACTCAATAATGCCAGAGCCTGGCCCAGAGCCCCTAAAATTGCAAGCTAAACAATCCTTGCCTCTTATGATTTAGCTACCTCAGGGGACTCACCCCAGAACTGGCCACTCAACCCAGGGCTAAAATGAACCCGAGCTTGATCCCTTGCTCCTAGCTGGGTGACTTCAGGCAAGGACCTTAACTTCTCTGGGCTTTAGTTTTCTCACCTGGACAGTGGGGATCAAAGACACTGCTTCCTCCTTTCTTCCCTCCCTCCCCACTTCCTCACTTCCTTCCTTCCTTCTCCCTTTCCTCTCTTTCTTCCTTCTTCCATCTCCTTCTTCCTTCCCTTTTCTCCTTTCTCTCCTTCCTTCCCTCTTTCCTTCCATTTTTCCTCCCTTCCTCCCTTCCTTCCTATTCATTGGACTATAAACCCCATGCACACAGTGACTTTTTTGTGTGTTATCCGCAGTCCTGTTGCTGGGGACCAGGACCTTGCCTGGCACACGATGGGCTCTCTATAAATATTATCCGATGGATGAACACCCTTCGCTGCTGGGTCCTGAGCAGATGGGAACCACCTTGTCAGGACCGGGGTTGGTGGGAGCCTAGGACAAAGGCCAAAAGCCAGAAACTCAGGTAAAAGTGCAGCCCACGAACCTGTCCACAGGGATCAGGCTGGCCTCGCCGATGGAGACAGGGTCCTCAGACCTGGGGCTAACTGCTCAGGGAGCCGCTCACCAGCATTAATGAAACACCTGATGTCTGCTCCACTCATGTGCAAGTTGTAGGTGAAATTTATGGGCCAGCTAGCGTCATATTTTAAAATGCCACGCATACACGTTTATTGCGTTGAGCCCATCGTGTAATCAATGTTTTATTAACTCTTAGGCATATGCTCATGGTCTAAACTATTGATGGGGGAGTAGTGCAGAGTCTCTGCCTGTGAAATTCAGGAGAGCCTGGGGCCTTGAGGCGCTCCTTGCAGGGAGCAGTGAAGAGGGACAGGGAAGGCTGCTGATTAAATGAGAAGTCCTGGGTCAGCCAATCCAGGTTCATGATTTCATGGAATTCTTAGACATTCCATGAGCAAGGATCCTGTTACCATGTCTATTTTTCAGATAAGGAAACTGAAGAGCAGAGAGGTCTAGCATTTTTCCCTAGGACACACAGCTCTTAATCATCAGAGGCAGACTTAAACCCAGGTCCATCCTGACTGTCCCAAAGCTACAGTGACCAACTCATCCCAGTTGGCCTAGGACTGCCTCAGCTTGCAAAGTGAACACCCCACATCCGGAAATCCCTTAAGTCCTGAGCAGTGGGTCATGTAGGCCAAAGCTCATGCTTTGAGCCACATTGTTACACGTCCTCCTTTGGGAAAGCATAGAAGGCAGCAGCGTTAAGACAGTGCAAAGTCACAAACAGGGTCAAGAATCCAGGAAAGGGCCAGGAAGGAATGCTTGAGGAATGGGAAGTAGCCATATTTCGTAGGCATTTTTTAACTTTCACTTTTAAAATAATTACAAGCTGACAGGAAGATATAAAATATACCACACACAACCCTGTGCCAAGCCCTCTTCTCCCACCATCCCCCAACGGCGACATCGTCTGCAGCATATCAGAACCAGACACAAGCGTTTGTTCACCACCATCCACCCAATTGCAGACCTCCCCGGCTTCATCACCATGTCTATGGACTCACTTGTGTCTGAGCATGTGCACGCAGGGGCAAGTATGGACACGGTCCTGTGTGATTTCCTCCCCTGGGCAGGGCATGCCAAGGCAAAGCTGGGACTGTGGCTTTGGGGTTCGTCTCCTAGATCTGTAACCACAAGGTACAGTGATTTGGGCAAGGCCTTTTATCTCTCTGGTTCTCAGGCTACCCATCTGTAAAACTGGCATGAGACCTCGCCTCTTTTCTGGATCGTCAGAGGAATTAAATGGGACACTTATATGCTTAGCAAAGCTTTCAACATATGCTGTTGTTGTTAGGTGCCATTGAGTCGATGTCCAACTCATAGAGACCCTAGGTACAACAGGCGAAACACTATAGTCATGCTTCTCTATTATTCATAGGTTCTCAATGGCAGCTTGTTTTTTGGGGAGTGTGTTGCTGGGTCCTTCTCCCAAGCCTACAGCACCTGGTATTCCCAAACAATCTCCCATCCAAGTACTAACCAGCCCTGACCCTGCTTAGCTTCCGAGATCTGACACCACAATGGGACAGCTGCAGGCTTCAACATACAGCAGGTACCTGATAAGTGCAACCTGGGTCTCAGATTTGAGAAACCTAAGAACAGAATCTCAGAGTGATATTAGGGCCAGAAATGAGGTGACAGCTGAGGCTGTGAGCAAAGGGGATTGCCCAAGAGCTCATAAGGGACACAGGGCACCAGAGCCTGAGAAGTGACATTAGGGCCTGGGGTAGAGAGGCAGGCAGTCGGCAAAGGTGTTGGGAAGAGTGGCAGAAGTCTGTCACCAGGACCCCAGGAGCCAGGAGATCAGTGGGGACAGGAGGCTGGAGGTCATAGCCAGGTTCAGCATACTAGAGAGGACCTGGGGAGATAGAACAGACCCCTGTGCTTCTGGCTGAGAGGATCCTAAGGCCCCTCCTGCCATTCATTCATTCATTCATTCATGCTTCATTCAACCAACAAATGCTTACCAGGCTCTTTCTAGGGTTGATGTCAAAGTCAGCCCCATACACAGCCTGCCTGCTTCGATTTCCGGGCCCTCTGGCCCTCTGATCCCCCCTCGGTGTCCAGGGAGTCCCCTCATCCCAGTTACCCAGAATCCGTTCCCTTGCTAGAAACTACAGACTTCCATGGCAGCTCACCACACACAGTCTATGCAATCTGGGTCAGCGTCCTCCACCTACTGCTACAAGTGGGCAGGTGGCCTAGGCCAGGCTCCTCAGAGCAGCCTGCAGTGAGTGCTTGTCACAGCCCATGGGAGTCAGTCTGGGTTATGGCTGAGACTCTCACAAGCTTGCGGGCTGCTGAGCCGGCAAGAGTTCATGGGGACAGCTCTATCACAGTGGAGAAGAGTCCTCCAGAACAAAGCCAGCATCAAAGACTCTAGGACGAAAGATGCATATACCTTATAGCAACACAAGAGCACCTAGATCCAGCCCTTCCTGAAATCCCTGAACTTTCCCACTGCTGGGCCAATAATAGCCTACATTGGATCACATCAGTTTAAAAGGGCTTACATCCTTTGCAATGAAAAAAAAAATCCATTCCATTTAATGCAAAGACTGCAACACTCTGAAACAGATGACAATGTCTATACATCTTCATGGACCAGTGACTTCCCAGACAAACGGTATAACTGAGAGAACAGAGCACACAGCAGGCCCTCAGAGGGACCCACCTCCTCTCGTCTGGGACTCACACGAAGCTTGACAGCTAAAGGAGATCATAGAGAAGATGCAGACTATTTTCAAATTATCCTTCCAAAGTCAACAACCAAAACTGTACAACCCTGCCTGCTAAACTCATGCACCTTCCCACATCAGCTTTTATCACAGTTTTGGCCCACCCAAATTATTCCACAGTAGATATCTTAAATCCTGAGAAGACAGGCAAAGCTAGTGTTAATGAAATGCTTAATGCCTGTTACAGCTCAGATGGTAGTTTTACATCAAATTTATGGACCTAGAGCAGAACATCCATACAATGTGTGCATTTTCACTACATTGGAGGACCCCCACATAATCAACACAGACTGTAGATTTACAACCAGCTCTATAAGACTTAGAATATAATTTCATTACTTTTAAATATTTACAGAGGTTTAAAGTTGTATCTTTGCTTTTATGGCATATGGTGACATAATGTGGTCCTACCTATGATTTGACCGACACTAAGTCCTCAGTGAAGAAAAACCCCCAAGGAGCACCTTAGGCAGGTGGAGAACATGAGCAGACTGTGAAGACCCTGGGAGGTCCCCTTGCAAGGGCAGGGGACATTCTAAGTAGAAATCCACCCCAAAGAGTGTTGAGCAAGGCTGCCTCTGGACTCTAATAAGCCAGTCCCTGCGACCCAGAGACCCAGGGCTGCCCCGGGAAGCTGGATGGGAGGAGGCCAGAGAGCAGGTGGGGCCTTGGTAGGCAGGACAAGGTGGGACCTCCAGAGGGAAGCCTGTGATGTCATCCAGTCAGAAGTTCCCACTTTCAATGTGCTGCAGTCCCCGCACCCGGGCTCTAAGTGGCTCAGGTTTTGCATTGTTATTTTGCCCCTATGTCTCCTCAGATATACCTGGGGAGGAGAGAAGGGAAGGATGGAGCAGAAGCCCACGGAGGCCAGCGGTGTTCTGGCTGCGGGTCAGACTGGCTACATGGCTGGGGATAAAGGCAGATCCCTTCATAGGAAAAATTGGGAGCAGGGCCTTCTGGGGGATTCCACAGTGAGGGGAAGAGGCTAGAAGGGTGTGGGGCGGTGTGCATGTGTAGAGTGCATTCAGCTGCAGGTAACAAAAATCCCATTATAAAAGTTCCTTAGGTAAAACACAAGCTTATTTCCCTCTTTGATAAACAAAGCTCAGAAAAGTGAGCAACCAGGCACTGATGCAATAGAATCACTAAGGATTCAGGCTCTTTCTAACATATGAATGTGTCAATCACAAGAAGTCCACCTCATAATCCAAGTCAGCTGCTTGAGCTCCAGCCCTCAAAGTCACATTCCAGTCGGCAGTGAAAAGGAAGTTACACAAACCTATTTTCCTCTTTCCTGATGACGTTTTGGACTTCCAGGGCAGGACTTACAGTTGCAGATGTCAGAAGGAGTGGGCAAGTGAACTCAGAGTGTGATTAAGCCAGTGGGGATGCAGGAGAACCTGTCCCTAAGTGTACAGCACACACATCTTAGCTTTGCCAAGTGGCTGTGTGAGGGAGGGCAGGCCATATGCCGCTACTTTTCTGCTATTGAAAGAAGTCAGGGTTTTATGTGAAATAACATGTTTACTTAAAAAAATACGATTTTTAAAATGCACCATCTGAGGCAAGAAAAGAAATAAGAGGCATGCAAATTGGGAAGCTCAACATGTAAAAAGTCAACCATACTTATAAATAAAGCTAGTGGACTACAGGAATAATCTTTTAAATGCCATTTACAAAAGCTCCCCCAAAAGGAAATACCTAAATATTAATCTAACAAACCTGACCAGGATTTCATATGCTTTAAACCTCAAAACACTGATGAAAAAAATCTAAAAAGACCTAAAGTGATAGAAAGACATACTATGTTCATGGATTGGAAAAATAAAATAATATAGATGTGAATTCTCCCCTAGTTCATCTGTAGATTTAATCCAATATTAATAAAAATGCCAGTAAGATTGTTTATACATATAGTAAGCTATTTCTAGGATGCACAAGCAAAAGCAAAGGAGCTAGAATGGCTAACACAATTTTGAAATAGAACAATAAGATTAGAAATATCATTACCCCATTTTAAGACTAACAATAAAGCTGTAGTAATCAACACAGTGTGGGATTAATGAAGGAATCCACAGTGAAGAAAACAGAGTTCAAAAACAGACCCATGCAAATACAGCCAATTGATTTTCAACAAAGGTACAAAAAAAAATAAGTGGAGAATGGAGAATATACTCAAAAATGGCATTGAAACAAGTCAATATATGCAAAAAGAGAACTTCAATCTAAATCTCATACCTTATGCACAAATGAATGTAAATACATCATAGACCAAAATGTAAAACACACAAATATAAAATTTCCTTATCTCCAGTAGAAGGGTAGCTTGGAGTAGGAAATTTAAGTGGATAGGGGAGGCAAGACATACTTCCCGCCCACTCTGGTATGAAGACCACATTCCGTCCACAACCTGACTTACACTCAGATTTTTGAAACCACGATGTCCCCAAGGGTGAGGACAGAATCTGCTTCCTCACTGTGTCCCCTGCAGCCAGCCCAGGCCCAGGCCTGGCAGGAAGGCCCACTTTTTCTGTGGCTCATGGAAGACAAATGGTCCAGAGGCCCCATCCTCCCCCAAGCCTGGGCCCCCCCCAACCCCCCCGGCTGCTGGGAAACTCCTCGGCACTGGCCGCGTCTGTCCAGGCTCCATAATCCTCAGACCTCCAGGGACTGCAGCGTCAGCTGTTTCTGATCAGAGATGGGGAGGGGAAGGATTCAGGCTTTGCGTTGTTATTTTGCCCCTATGTCTCCTCAGACATACCTGGGGAGGAGAGAAGGGAAGGATGGAGCAGAAGCCCACGGAGGCTGGCGGTGTTCTGGCTGCAGAAATCCTTGAGGCCCCAGGCAACCCACCCTCCCTGGCTGCCAGGCCCACGATGCCCTGTGAGGCCCCGGCCAGGCTCAGCTTCTGCCCCCACTGCAGCAGACCCTGATCGAGGGCCACTGCAGGGGACACGAGCTGGTGTCCCAGACCCACATCCACAGGTGTGCTTACGTCTGACAGCAGGTGAGCAGTGCAGACTGCATCTGTGATGAGCAGTCCCGCCCTGTGGTGCCACGGCCCTGGGATCTGCCCGCATTGCCTGCAGGTCCTGCCCCCCATCTGCTGTGATGGCTGAGGCGCCTTCCGAGCCCCTCAGGAGGGCTGTGTCCACTGTCCAGCCAGCGCACCGGGAAGTCAGCTCCCAGTGTCCCTGCCCTCACAGTCCTTGTCTGAGAGCCCAGGTCTGGAGCCTCCCCTGCGGGGAAGCCTGGGCTGACGGGGTATTGATCTGCCTGTGGGCCAGTGGGGCCTTGAGCTGCCAGGGCTTCCTGCAAGGCCTGGGAGCCTCGGCTGCAGGACCCTGTCCTCCCAGGGCCACGCAGTGTCCCCAAGGCCCAGAGAGGCAGAAGGACACCAGTGAGGTGCAGGAAGAAGAGGACCCCAGGGTGGATCAGGACTCACTTGTGTTCTACCACCCTCTCTCCACAAAACTGGTGTGGGCATTCCCACAGGCCACGCTCCAAGGCAGGGAATTAACACAGGTGCAGTTCACGCTGCAGGATATACTAATGCCCGGAAGCAGAGGGGTGAATGCACTCAAAGTACATTATATGTGTATGTGGAAATGTTGTAGGGAAACCCCATGCTATGTGCAATTCCTGTTGTTGTTGTTAGGTGCCATGGAGTTGGTGACTCGTAGCGACCCTCTTAGGGTTTTCAAAGGCTGACTGTTTCGGGATTGCCTCGGGAGTGGATTGCCAGGTCCTTCTCCCATTTTTGCGGTGCTGGGAATTGAACTTGGGATCTCAGAGACTGCAGCGCAGCGCTCTACCAACTGAGCTAAATCCCAGCCCGTGCAATTCCTAGACACCAATAAAAACGATGCCTGGAGGCGCTAAGATCCCTCCCTGTGGCTCTGGCCTCCTCTCCTTCAGCGCTCCTTGCTCATTTGTGATCCCACGGCCTCCATGCTGTGACTGTGCCTGGCACTGAGCTCTCTACTCACAGCGCCCACTTCATCTTCCCAAGGATACCTGGGGCAACACCCCCATGTGAAGGCCACGCAGACCCAGGACCAGGAGCCAGTGTGTCCTGTGTCACAGGCTCTGAGGCTGAGGCTGAATGGTGAAGGGTCCCCTCCCTACTGCCTGGGCCTCCTCCTGCTGCCAGACCCCAGACCTGTCTGAAGCCATGTGTCCAGTCCCAGGACAGTGTCCCCAGGGGACTGGGTAATTATGGGACCCCACCCCTTGCCTGTGATTGGTGAGAGGTGGCTCATGTCTGACCAATGGGCTGGAGGGGTGTGTCAAAGACTAAAAAGGCCCAGGAGAAGGAAGAACAGGAAGAGGAGGAGGGGAAGGAGGGAGGAAAGAGGGGAGGAGGGAGAGGAGGCACCGGCTTGTGAGGAGAAAAGACCACACAAACCCAACACCCCCACACGCACTCCAGCCCCCTCCTTCTTGCTGTGGCCCAGTGCTGACCTCCCTGGCCCCTCGTCCAGCCCCATCATTCTGTGGACCATGGCGTGGCCTCCTCCCAAGGTTCCTGCCTGCAGGGGCCACTCCTCAGGTGCCCTCAGCCCAACACGGTTGGTGACCACAGTGGCACCTCCAGGCAGCAGGTCCCTAACCCCTCCCACAGCAGAGAGCAAAACAGGCCAAGCCTGCACTCCAGGCTTCACACCACCAGCTCAAGGTCCAGAATAAAACACTTGCTCTGCTCCTGGGGTGCCAGGAAGAGGCTGGAGGGGCAAGTCGAGGGGATGTGGCAGGGTGGGCTGGGTGGGTACCGGGTGGCGGAGGGCCGCCTGGCTCAGCCCCGCAGGCTGGTTCTGGACATTTCTGCCAAATCCTCCCGTCTTGCCCTGGAGTTGGGGCGCGCTGGGTCTGGGGTCCTGGGCTGTGTCTTCCTGGAGCTCTGGGCCTGTGGTGAGGCAGCAGGGGTTCTGGCCCAGGGGCCTCCAGAACCTACAGAGCCTTCCCAGGTGGAGGCTGCAGAGAGAGCACGGGCTGCGGTATCTTCCCTCTGCGGACCTGCGCATCTGTGGTGGTCCTGGGAGCGCAATGGCCTGTCCCCCTGTTCGCTCCTTGAGCCCTTCCTGGTCACCTCAGCTGAGGGCCAGGCTGTCCAGCCCAGGACAGTGAGCACAGGTGGGGATCCTCCCTGGGGAGCAGCCCCTGGGCCATGGACCATCCCCCGCAGGAGCTCTGAGTTGCCCAGCTGAGGCTGAGCACCTACTGAATACATTGGCCTGGCCCTGGGTGAAGAAGGGACTCCCTGTGCTGAGCCCACAGCCACCTCAGAGGGGCTGGGCAGCGATGGTGACAGCTCCCACCCCATCCCAGCCCTCAGAGCTCCTCAGCTGTCCTTCCCAAGAGCCCCTGCTGGCCCCTGCTCTTGGGTCTCAGCCTGGCAGTGGGGCACATGGCCCTCAACACAATGTGGCTCCCAGACACAACATGTCCTCTTTGCCTTTCACAAGAAAATGGAGTTGGCCAGGCAGATGTCCACCACGGCGGCCTCTCCAGGCAATGTGGCCCCGAGGCCACGTCCACACCAGGTGGCTTGGAGCAGCCCCGCATGGAGGGCTCTGCTGGAGGCACCCACTCCCACCCCGCATCCCCAGCCTTGCGACCTCCAGGGCAGAACAGCATCTGTGTCCCCTCCCCTGCTGTCCAGGGCACAGGAGGGAAGGAGCTGCACGGGGTGTCTGGGGTCCCTTCATTTGAAAGGGGCACCCAGCCCCTCTGGGGAGCAGAGCAGGATGTGCTGCTGGACCCAGAATGATGGGCTGCCACCTGTCCTCTCACAAGCCCCTCTGTATCCCCACAGGCCTGGGGGGCACTGGGAGCACCAGCCATTTCCCCTCCCCCGACTTTCCACTCCTCCTCATGTAGTCCCTCACTCCACAGACGCTCGCAGCCCCCAGCAGGTGGGGAGGGACCTTGCTGTGGTGCTTCCTGGGAGCCCCCGGCACGGCCGGGCTCAGGGCATGGTCACTGCCATGCTCTCTCGGGCCTGGGCTCACTCCTAATGCTGTGGGAGCCATGGAGGGTCTGGGCAGGGCAGACAAGATCAATGGAGCACAGGTGGCCAGGGCAGAGCAGGGGTAGCCATTGCCCCAGCCTGGTGTCAGGTGAGGGCAAAGCCAGGTGGCAGAGCCCAGAAAAGGCCCTGCTCACTTCCCCTGCACAGCCGGGCCTGCCGCCCACCAGCCTGGCCTCCCTGACCCACTCAGTCCCCAGGGCCCCCAGAGCCAGCTTTAGCCCTGAAACCTCCACCAGTCCATTTGGGTCTGGAGAGGTTCCTGGCTTTGTATCCCCAAACAGCCCTCAAGCCCTGGCCCCAGGGTGACTGTGGGGGCTGGAGTGGGGATGGGGTGGCCCCTTCTGGCAGAGGAGTCTCCACTTCCAGAGTTCAGCTGCTCCTGGACATGGAGCCAGCACAGGGCCAGGTCCTGATCCCGGCCCCAGGTGGGAAGTGCCACAGGAGGCATCCTGACTCAGAACCTCCCAGAGCCCCGTGCCGGCGCCATGAGCAGAAGGGAGTCAGTTCTCCCCCAGTTCCCAGACTGTGGGGCTGCAGAAGCCAGGGTCCTGCTCTGGGAAACTTCTGTTTTCTCATCAGTTTAAATGGGTATAGGCGGCTGAGGTTTAGCTCAGTTGGTGGAGTGCTGCTCGGCACTCTCTGAGGCCCTGGGTTCAATTCCCCCAGCACCACAAAAATGGGAGAAGGATGTGGCAACCCACTCCTGAAGCAAGCCCAAAACAGTCAACCTTTGAAAACCCTATGAATAGCAGAGAAGCACTGACATAGTGCCAGGCATGGCACAGTGTCAGGGAGTGTTAGCTTCTGTCACTATAATTGGACTCAACTCCATGGCAATTGACAACAACAAATGGGTGTAGGGAGGAGACATGCACAGCTCAAAGCAGACAGCAGCACTTTGCTGGCATTGGGGCCTGGGTGCCAGTGGCCGGTGCCTTCCTCACCCACTGGAGAAAGCAGGCCCTGCCCACCCCAGTTTCCATTGCTTCTGCCTGACACAGGCCTGATGCCCGCCCAGCCTCTCCTCTGCCCCGTCACTCTCTCATGCCTCCCTTTTGGTCCTAGAACTTTCCTTACCTCCTGGTTTATTGCTGAGTCTCCGTGATCCCAGCAGAACGTGAGCCAGTAGGGCCTGCCCTTAACGTCAACCGCTGGATTCCCAGGGATCCAATATGGGTCTTGGCTCACAGGCCAGCCACAAAAGCACATGTCAGTGAATGAATGAACCTGGAGGTGGACGGATGGGTGAGTGCATGGAGGGGTGGAGAGATGGAGGGGTAGATGGATGGATGGGTGAATGGGCTTCATCCAGCCTTGGCCCTGCTCATGGGGACTCATCTCTTGCCCCTCCACCTTCACTCGCTCCACCACCCCAGCTTTGGCCCTTGTTCCTGTGACACACAAGATGCTCAGCCGCAGCACCTGCTCCTCAAGGCCTATGATGCTGTTCCCAGGGACGCCTCGCCTCTGCCCCCACCTCCTTCAGAATCCTGTGTAAATGTCCGTCTCAGGGCCTCCTCTACCACCCTGGCTAACACTGCAGGCCATCCCTACCTCCCAGCCTTGCCTCGCCTCTCTGTAAGCTGCCCACCTCTTAGCTTGCTTTTCTCCACACACCTTGCACCTTCTAATTCATTGATTATTTCGCTGTTTTATCGTCTCTCCCTCCCCACTGGCACATCAGCTCCAAGATGGAGGGGACAGATTGTTGTGTTTTACTGGCGGCTCTCTGTCAGGATCCTAGAACAGACAGTTCCTTACCCACAGTAGATGGCCAGTTGGTATTTCTTACAGGAACGAGTGGGATGGAATGAAAGGAGCGTGGCTCTGCAGGTTGCTGTAATCGCCAGAGAGCTTCCTGGTGGAGGAGACTGGAGTTGGGACTGATGGGGTGGAGAGGCAGAACACAGGAGGGAAAGAATTCCCGGTGGCTGAAAGGATTCAAAACCCAGGGCCCAGAGCATATCACAGGTAGTGTCTTGACTTTTGTTCCCACCAAGTACTTAGATCTTATGCCATTTGACAACAGTTCCTTGGAAATTAATTCAACGTTTTATTCATCCTGAAATTCTTTAAAGCTGCAAATCAAACAGTCACAGGGTGTTTTGCTAACCGTGTTCTAGGCTCTTGTGTTGCAAATAACCGTGCTCTTTTGCATACCAAGCAGACCTTTCTTCATCCCAGGAAAATGAATTTCTTTTGGTGTTCATCGCTCTAATTGCACCCACAGAGGAGGCAGAGCAAACACCTTCCCCTCCCAATCTGCATTATGCAAAACCGTAATCTCCCCAAGTTTCTCAAAGCAGTGTGAATGATTCACAGCCTTCCTATGCCAGGAAGTGCACTGCTTGATCTGCCGGGCCATATAAATTAGATTTACTGGGGGGAAATAAAGGAGCCTTGATACTGTAAACTACTGAAGAATGATGACCCCTGAGTGTGGATGTCCGATAAATTTGCTTTTTAGGGGGGAAACAATTGGGTTGCTGATCACATGCCTATTGCTACCTTTTTCGCCTCTGTGCAATTATCAAAAAGAAGAGGGTAGCAGATTTCTGTGGCGAGCAGCCTCTGTGCTACCTGGCCCTGGGACTGGCCCTCTGAGAACGGGCAGAAAGTGGTCTAAGGAAGGGCCCCTGGCAGGTGAGTCAGGAAGTGGGAAGCTGGAGGGTGGGCTCGAGCTCAGCTTGGAAATCAGCCACACTCTCTCCCTGCTTTGTGCCACGGGGCAGAGAATTTAATCCTTCAGGGCCTCTGTTTCCGTTCTTTTGTTAGGGAGAACAAAATGTGCCAAACTAGGGGCTTAAGGGTTAAATGGAGTCCTGGGGAGAATCTTGGGCACTTGCAGTGTGCCAGGCCCTAGCCACTGGTCTGGAACCAGTCGGGACCAAGATGTGCCAGGCCCTGGACCTCAGGGTGCTTAGAGGATTGACAGGGTGAGCCAGGACAATGATAAGGTCTGCCCAGGTGGTAGAGCCTGTTAGAGCTGTAAACCCATCCCAGTCTGGCAACCAGCAACACCAGCCATGGATGTGCTAGCTTCCGGTGCTGGGTGTCAGCACTGAATGCAGCCAAATATGTTCATTACAGATGTATTGTCATTATTATTATTGCCACTACTATTGTTATTTCATGACCACTGTACAGAGGCAGAAAATAAATCCTACTGTAGAATCTAAATCTTTAAGATGCCTGTTGGATGGACCCCCTATCTTCCATCTCTAATCTCTTTGGATAGACCCTCTATCTTCCATCTCTAATTTCTTTGGCCTGGTGCTGGATAGGGAAGGGATGCTTGATCCTTTTGTTAGTCCTTAAAGCTAATGTCTGACAGCTGAACCCACACAACTCTGTGCTACCTCATGTTGAAGGGCAGCAACTCTGCAATCACATTGTGACTTTCCCGGTGACTTCCTGATGGGCTTTGCTAGCAACTTCCTATTGGAGTTTGCCAGCAACTTCCTGTTGGGCTTTACTAGAGACTTTCTGTTGGGCTTTGGCAGCATAGGGCACTGGAGTAAGACTGATAGGCTGGAGGAGGAAGAAAGGACTTGCTCTTTCCTGCCTGCTGTTGGTCTCGGTCTTCCTGTTTTTAACACTTCCCTGTCAACATTACCTTAGTGCCTTCAGATACACCAGTGTTGTCAACCAGCCAGCGCCAGATGAATTTTCAGCACCACTGTTCAGTCCCACAGGCTCATTTGCTACATCTATGATACCTTAGTAGAGGAATCTATAAATTTTTTCCTTAAGTGTTGTTTTTGTTGTTGTTGTTGTTGTTGTTGTTAGGTGTCATCTAGTTGGTGTCCAATTCATTGAGATCCTACATACAACAGGCAAAACACTATTGTCAGTGCTTCTGTGCTACTCATAGGGTTTTCAATGGCAGATTGATTTTTGGGAGTGGGTTGTCAGGTCCTTCTCCCAAGCGTATAGCACCTGGTGTTCATAGTTGGTCTCCTATCCAAGTACTAACCAGGCCCAACCCTGCTTAGCTTCAGAGATCTGACACCACAGTGCTACAGCTGCAGGCTCCTAAAGTGTCACATAGTAACTATCTTAGCCTTACAAGCCACATGATCTGTGGCAACTGCTCACTTCCATCCTTGTCTACCAGAAGCCATTAACAATATCTAGACATAGGACATGACTATGCCTCAATAAAGACTTTACTTAAAAAAAAAAATAGCCTATCTATTAGCAATACTTCACCAACTCCTGCCTTAGTGTCCTCTTTCTATTTCAGGTTTTCAGTATTTTGTTAACTATAGATGCATGCTATCCATAGGGTTTTCAATGGCTAGTTGTTTCAGGAGTGGCTCGCCAGGTCCTACTCCCTAGTCTGTCTTAGTCTGGAAGCTCAGCTGAAAACCTGTCCACCTTGGGTAACCTTGCTCATGTCTAAGGTTACAGTGGCAGAGCTCTCAGCCTCATCGCAACACGCAAGCCCCCACGGCAAACTGACAGACATGTG
>VMDO01034370.1:0-17049 GCA_007922755.1 Pedetes capensis | reverse complement strand
TTGATGAAGATCATTTAGGTGGCCATTTAGATTGCAAAGAGCCATTTCCTAGGATTCACCAGTGCTTAAAATTTGAAGAGACAGAGAACTAAGCAAAGGAGAAAAAGGGTGACCAGTGAGATAAGAGCAAAGATAAGAGTTTATAGTATCCGGGAATCATAAGAAGAAAATGTTCAAAGGAAAAAAGAGATGATCAACTGTCTCAAAGACTGCTAATAGGTCTGGTCTAATGAACACCAAACTTTGTGTTTAGCAATGGCCTGATCATTTTTAACATTGCACAGAGATATTGTTATGGAGCTGTACAGGAGAGACTGCTTGGGGTAGACAGAAGGGAAAATAGGAGGAGAGGAGTTGGGCACATCAATCAGACTTGCCTCTTTTTAAGGGCCATGTTGCAAAGGGAAACAAGAGGGAAGAATGAAAGGTCAAGACAGGTTAAAAAATGTTGAGCAAGTATTAGTATAGCTGTGGGAGTGATCCAATAGGCAGATCAATGCTGGAGAAGAGACAGAGGGTATTGTGGAGAGAGGCCCCTGAGCAGAGATGGTAGCATGGAGCAGCATTGGGTGCACACAGGTAGACAGGTTAACCTTCCAGAGAGGCACAGATGGCTCATGCACACGACCCCACTCTGTCCATGGAAACGGGAGAGCACAGGTTGGGGGGTGGCACACAACGGGACTCTCTGTTCTGATTTTCTATATTTTGTGTTAGGAAAGCCAAGGAAGTATGGGTTTGAGGAGAAAGGATAAGAAGTAAGTTATTCATCCTGGAAGGCAGGAAATTGGATGGATTAAGGAGATGAGGTCATATTTTCTGGAGGCTCACAAGGCCCACTTGAGGTTAATTATCAAGAACTGAGATCTTTAAGCATGATTTTATGTTCTTCTCCAGCCACCGAGTATATTAATAGTTGGTAATGTTAAACTGCCTGCAGCCGTAGCCCTGTGGCATCCAATCCTGTCAGATCTCGGAAGCTAAGCAGGGTCGGGCCTGGTTAGTACCTGGATGGGAGACCGCCTGGGAACACCAAAAGCTGTAGGTTTGGGAGAAGGACCTGGCAACCCACTCCCAAAAATCAATCTGCCATTGAAAACCCAATGAACAGCAGAGAAGCACTGACAATAGTGCTTCCCCTGTTGTACAGAGGGTCGCTATGAGACGGATACCAACTCGACGGCACCTAACAACAACAACAACAATGTTAAACTAGTGTGTAGGGAGAGGGGTCCGCTGGTGGAAACAGTGGAGAGTAAGGGGCAGTGAGGTTGCAATTGCATTGGACTGAGTAAGTTTATGGACAGTGGGCTCTACCCTGAAAGGGATCGAGGAAGTGGGGAAGCAGCAGAGTGAAAGACATTAAGTTTATTGGACCATAGGTCCCACCAGAGTTGCGATCCTAGGTAGAAAGAGATACAAGAATAAGATGGGCAAAAATGCAGATCCTGGAAGTTAAACACAGGAAGGAGACTGTCACTTTGTACCCTCAGCAGATTCCTGCATTTGTCACATCAAAGTTGAAGATGAAACAGAGCCTTACTGTTGAAACACTATTCTCCATTTCTGCTAGCGTACCTGTTTTATTGATGTGAGGATCCCTAAGCTGGAATGGAGGTGTTGAGAAAGCGGAGGTGTCAGAGAAAGGGGCTGGGCACAAAGGAGGAGGGAAGATTGGAAATACCCCTTAGAGAGGGAGCGTCTTCACTGAATGGCAGGCAGTTGCGCTCTGACCACGAGACTGATGGAAACCACAGGCCCAGGACTGAATGTCAAGTGGTGTTAAAACGCGGCATGGGGAATCAGTCCTCTCTCCAGAGCTGGACAAGCCCTCCTCACCCCTCAGCTCACTTACACACCATGCCTTCCCACACCATGTTCAGGAGGCAGGCAGGCACTGTTAGTCCTGCTGGGGACCCCTCCGCCCGCCCTTTATCTCTGCTCTGGACTTCCATACCCTGACTGTTTTTTGTTCTTTAATCTGTTCTGAAAGTCTCTCTTCCCTTTCCTGCAGGAACTGCCCACTTTCCTGCTTTTCCTTTTTCTTTTTCCTTTCCAGGTTAGACTGTCTGCCTTTCCTCTTAGATGCAAGGCTTCCCCTTGCATCACTGTTCCTCACTTTACATCCCTCCCTGGCAAGCTTACCTGTTCTCCTGATCTCAGGAGTCATCCACTGGGTTACCATTTAGTAATCTCTCCCTGAGCCTGCTCCTCCCTTATATCTGCAGCACCTTGTGATCACCCTGAGTGCCCTGTGGGCCAGGTCCTTCACCCGCGGCAGATGGAATCCAGGAGCTTTGGCTCCAGCACAGGCCTTCCCTGCGCTCATCCTCACCATCTGTCAGTGCTGCACGGCATGCCTAGGTTCTGACTCTGCTTGCTTACGTCACACAGCAATCTTTCTGATTTTATCTCTGTACGTATTGTTCTCAGATCACAGGGACTCTCACAGTGTTTTCAATGGCGGATTGTTTCGGGATTGCTTCAGGAATGGCTTGCCATGTCCTTCTCCCACTTTTGTGAAGCTGGGGATCCATCTGAGGGCCCAGAGCAGTGCTCTACCAAACTGAGCCACATCCCAGACCTTTCTGTACCTGTTATCACCCCCTACTCCTAACTTTGCTCATTTTAATCTTTGGACCTAGGCATCATCCTTCTTTCTTCTGTCCTGTTCTCTTAGGGCCCCGCAGCCAGTGTCTGACTGAACTCATGTTGCTCTCCATTCTGGGCGGTAGGAGAGGAGTGCGATTTACTCAGCATCTCCTCATTGTCTCTTGCTCACTCACCCAGCCTTCCCTCTCCTCCCCGTGCCCCCCCTCAGTCTCTGGGCTCCTGGCTGTTGTAACCTGGCCAGTGTGCCCTACTCTTTCCTCTACAGGAACCCATAAATTGTCTTCCCTGTGCCTAGAATAGGTTTCCCTTCCTCCTGCAGCCTTTCTTGAGCTCATTGCCAGTGGGCTTTCATGACAACGTGCAGACAGAATTTCCTCTAGAAAGCATTTCCTGATGCCCACAAACTGAACTGCTGAACGGCTGAAAATCCCTCAGCTGTGATAGGGAGCCCATAGGTCCCTAAATCTACTTTTCTTTTCCATTGGATTAAAATTGCACGTCTGCTTGCCTTTCCTCCCCATTAGATTATAACCTCTCACCCACTTTTCAGTCTCTAGTAGCTGGCACTACTCAGTTCTCACTATATGTTTGTTGAATGTATGAATGAATGAGTAAATGGCCAGATTCTATGACAGCTCTGATGAAAAGGGGCTCTCTACTGTAGCAGCTGCAACTGATTCTGCAGCAAGTGAAGCCCTGGTGTAGACGACACGCCAAATTGCAGTTTGACTCATCTCTATTTAAATGAGTGTCACGAGCCAATTTCTATAGCTCTTGGACAGTATATATTTTGTAGATATATGATTTACAGCCAGGACAGTGATCTTCCCTTTCTTTAAGGCCTCATTATGGTTTTCTGGTTTTCTACTGATTACCTTACCTAGCTTTAAGAACTGTAAGCCATATTCTCATATTTTATTTTAATTTTTAACACTAGTGTGGGATGGTTATTTTTCTTCTTCTTTTTGTAAATGAGCAGAGCAGGCAGTTAAAACATGAAGCCATATACTATGCTGAGAAATGAATCGGCTCAGAACCTACAACTGCAGGCCGGTTTAAAGGAAAACCCATTTTCTTTTCATTACCTCACACCTCTAGGTGCTGAAACTCAGTTTTAATTTCACATTTTAAAGGAGATTTTATGTCACCTGCTAATCTATTTTCATATAGTTTTTCTAGGAGAGGTTAGCTATTTTCAATTAAAATTGTTCTACCTTCACCAGACTTGTGGTAGAATAGAAAACACTGAGGGACACAGATCTATTAACAACTCCTGATGGCTGGACTCCACACACCATGCTCATTTTAAGTGTGGAAAACATCTAAAAATATTCTTTTTTGAGTTTCAGAGAAATCATATTTACAATTTCACAGCACAGAAAATGTTTAACTTAATTTGATATTTTACTGGTTAATGTATTTTTTTCAAGTCACAGAAATGCTTCTTGCATTCCAAAACATCTTTGTAAAACAGTATGACTCTAAATAATTTTAATTATGAGAAAGCCTACTGACAAAGAAGAAAATGTATTTTAGTAGATATTAAGTTCAAATATCAGACATTCTGAACAAAAATGCCTGATTCTTAAAACTATGTCCAAGATCAGCAAATTGTTCTGTTCAGTTGATATTAGATACAGAAAACAAACTCAAATTGCTCTTTAAAATTTATTATAATTTCAACTTTAAAAAAATTGATATATATCCCCCATATTTATATACCATATACTATGTGTATATGTGTATCACTTATTATTCCCTATGAACACAGAAGAGAATTAGGACAATCTCCTTCAGGTATTGTGAAATTTTTCTAAATAAACACCTTGGGAATTAAAATATGGGTAATACATTTGTCAGTAATCAATACAAGTGTAAGTTGCATAGTAGTATCCCCACTTGATAATGTTGTTGTTGTTAGGTGTTGTTGAGTCAGCTTAAACTCATAGTGACCTACATACAACAGAACAAAACGCTCCCCGACCCTGTGCTATGCCCACCACTCTGCCATGTTCTGCTATACATAGGGTTTTCAGTGGTTTATTGTTTTGGGGATTATTTCGGGAGTGGGCTGCTAGGTCCTTCTCTCATTTTGGCAGTGCTGAGTATTGAACCCAGGGCTGCAGCATGTAAAGCAAGCACTCTACCAACTGAGCTAACCCCCAGGGCCTTGGTAATGTAGTTATTCTTAGGTGCATCGAGTAGAATCCGACTCATGGTGACCACATAGGGTTTTCAGTGGCTGTTTCGGATTGCTTTGGGAGTAGACTGCCACATCCTTCTCCCATTGATAATATTAAGGTATATAATTTCTATAACAAAGCATATGGAATAAATTCCATCAAAATTCCTTTATATTCCATTGTTTGGCCACTTTTCTGGAACATAAGGTATAATTTACAGCCTCGACAAAATATATGTGAGGATGTACTGGACACATTTCCTACTACGTGATACATTTTAGGTGTTGAAGATCTAATTGATATTTATTGAACATAAGTGAGAATGGTGCTTTTTTATTTTCAATAAAGAATGAACTGATTTTTGATATGTGGGATAGATATTATGATATTAAGACAAGTCCACAAAATTAACTCCAAATATTCCTGACAAGGGAAATGTAAGCTTGAGCTTTTGGTTTCCCTTCTTCCTCTTTTTCTTCCTTCTCTTTTCCTTTCTGCTTCTCTCTATTTATTTAATTTTTCCTTTTTCTTTCCTCCTTCATATCTTTTTTCATTCTTCACTTCTTGGAGAAGCCCAACCAGTAGAATTTTCATAAAATATTCAAAAATATGTCATGTTTAATCTTTTCTACTCTCGCCGTATTTTGAATTTAGTTGTACCTCCAAAGAAGGTTTTCAAAATCTTTAAAGGAAACAGTTTTCATAGAAAAAAAATGAGACCCTTCAGAACTCATTTTTCGTTATTGTTTTCTTTTCACAGACTCTTCCAAAGCTCTCCCTAGTCTCCCTACTTCATATGCTGCTTTGCTGAGAATTAAGAAGAGTCCACCCTCATCTCTCTTTGCCTCAAGTAATAGACCACGATACAGCAATCCTGCACTAGGAACAATGAGTCTTTCCTCACCCAGCTGGCGAGGGACAGCTCAACATTATTATTCTCCCTTCAACCTTTATCATTCCTCAGATGCCTTCAAACAAGATGGTAAGTGTTAAAGAAAAATTGCAAAGGTGGACATCAACAGCCCTGGAAGACCTTATTCAAAATTGTTATAATGGGGTCAAGACTACTACAGTAGACAAGAGAGACTAGACTTTGCTGTCACTATAGACAAGCGGGTTTTTAAGAAGTAGGAGAAACTCAGGAACAATTAGAGAAGTTTATAGCAAGGTTTGGTGTGATTAGGCCATCTGTGTTTACGAATTTGTACATATGCAAGTTAGACTCCTAACAATCTCACAGAGACTAAGACATGGGACCCCACTTGTCCCGATTAACTGCTTTTCAGATGGATAGCTTGCACACAGGTCCTGGGGACAGACATAGCTGGTTTGTGAAAATGGCAAGAGAGTGGGAGATGATTTATATCTCAGGGAAGCAGAGAAGGAATTTATAAATTTAAAAATAAATATTCTAAGATAAAAGGAAGTTAAAAAACTATAGTCTGGACAAAAAGCTTATCAAGTTGACAGGAATGTTAAGCCTACCTTTGTCATAAGTTTGTCTTCTGTTCTAAACATCTCTTACTTTTTTGTGCCTTAGTTATTTAATCACACTCAATACCAGTCTTGATTCAGGATTTAAGCTAAATACACTCATAGGCTGAAAGTAAAAATATATTTTTATTTGTTTTGCAGTAATAGGGAGCTGAACCCAGGTCTTCATGCATGCCAGGCAAGTGCTCTACCATTGAGTTGCCCCTAAGCCCCTTTTTAACTTTTTAGTTTGAGAAAGAGTCTTGCTAAATTGTGCAGCCCATAAACTCTCTGCCCTCCTGCCTGCAATTATTGGCATGTGCCGTTGTGCGGGCTAAATCCATATTTTTTGAATGGCAATCTGGCAACAAATATTAATTGCCTTAAAAGAATCATTGTTCAAACCAGTGGTTTTAAATCTAGGATGTGCTATTTGTGCAAAACAAAATGTGTGCACATGAAGATGTATGTATATAGTTAGCATTACTTTTGAGTGGAAAGTAGGAAGTAATCCAAATGTCCAACACTAACATATCAATTACATTAAGAACTTCTCTGCAGCTATTAACATTATGGTTTGAAAAATATTTATGGTTTGAAAACATTAGATTTTATCTAACTCTATAACTGTTGGACATACTAACAAAATAAGATTAACAATTGTGGAGATGCACTGGCACGTGATTATTACTAGACTCTGTCACTCTTTTAAAATAGTTTTTCCATTCAGTTTCCTCAAGAAATATGTGAGGTAGATATTGTTACTACCTTCTACAGAAATGGAAACTCAAGAGGTAGAAAAATATCTTTCACAAGGTTTCACTACTAATAGGTAGTATAGCCAGTTTTTGTTTACATCTTTACTGATTTTAAAACTACTACACTTTTTGGACTTACTTTTCAGTTATGAAGTTTAGATGCAGGTCTAAACATTAAAAGATATAGTTTGCAATAACTGAAGTATTTGGAAAGATTCTAGTGTGAAAGATTCAAAAGTCAAGATAGGTTGGAGAGTGAGGAAAGACAAATTCATTCCTCTGGATTATATGAATTGTTGCCCTGTGGACCATCATTCCATGATGTTGGCATTTAAAATTTTTATTTGTGCATGGTGTTAGCACACTAATATTGGTTTTATTTTTCAAAATACTTAGCATAAATTTAAAATGCCATTGCATTATATCTGCTATCATAGTCAACCTGGCACAAATGTGTGGGGATTTACATTCTTCAGGCATTGCTATTTTATGACAGGGTGTAAAGGAGAATATATTATTGGTTCAGAACTATGAGTGACTCATATTTGGCATACTTTTCAGTGAACTAGCATTCTACTCATTTTCTCCCCTATTCCAAATGGAAGTTAAGGTACCTCACAATGGTAAATAAAATATAGCTAGAAAGTATGAGTTAAAACAGATGAAGATCATGAAAAAAGTAAACACTGGAACATAAGATGGAACCAGACATTAGAGTATCTACTGTAAGTGCTTATATGTACAGTAGGATACCCAAAGACCTGCTAGGGGCACATGCCATTTTGGGAAATGAGTAGCCAATCAATGAGACAGTCTGATTGGTTACATACTCCACAGTATTCAAAACATGAAATGAAATCATTATTCAGCAAAGCCCAGCTATTTCTGACACTAAGATCAGACTGTTCTCAGGCCCTCCTTATGAGTTTAATATATTATATGACACTAAGATCAGACTGTTCTCAGGCCTTCCTTATTAGGTTAATATATTATATAAGGCCCAGTGATGTAGACCCTATTTTTACTCTAAAAATAATAATGAATTTCATCTTTTATAAACAGATGAAACCTAAATAATAACAAGAAAAGGAGAATGATTCTATATATGGTGTTTTCCAGTCTTAAATAGACACACAAATCACTTGGGAATCTTGTTGCAATACAGATCTCTTTCAAAGACCAAGAATGAGGCTGGTTTACGTCATTTATAAAAAATGCCTACTAGACGTGGACGCTGCTAGTCTCTGGATTAAGCTTTGAGGAACAAGATTCTAGTCTGGGAGCCAACTTAAGATAATTGAAGTTTTCTGCCAGTGTAGTTTAATTCACATCTTAGAATACCTGGGAAATGATTAGTTTGAGTGTTTTCCAAATAATGTTCCCTAACCTTTGTTTTCTCATCTGAGGATTTGATAAATCCTGGCTAGGTGTGACTTTGAAATCTTTCTCTCTGATGAGAGTCTGACATATGCACTTGTCAGGTAATTCCCTCTCGCCATGATGGAGAGTAAAGCTGATGTTCACAGGCTCCTGTGAAAAATGAGGAAACTAACAGAGCCTGACTAGAAAGTCATCCCACGCCTGCTCCAAGTTAAGCCAAGCACCACAGACCAGACGCAACAAAGATTTTTCTCAGAAATGTAAAATCTCAATTTATAGAGTAATTTGGGGAGGTACTTCCCGTTCTGGATATGAACCCTGGTGAAACTTTCCTACATATAAACAAGAAAGTGAAAAGGATCCTCACTGCAATATATATTCAGTAGTGAAAAGTGGAAATGTTCAGATGTCCGTCAAAATGAAGTAGTTGTTGTTGTTGTTGTTAGGTGCCATCAAGTTGGGGCCAACTCACAGTGACCCTACATACAAGAGAATGAAACACTACCCAACAATGTACATGCCCAGCACTATTGTCAGTGCTTCTCTGCTCTTCATTAAGGTTTTCCATGACTGCTTGTTTCAGGAGTGGGCTGCCAGGTCCTTCTGCCTAGTGTGCAGCACTTAGTGTTCCCAGGTGGTCTCCCATCCAAGGACTAACCAGGCCAACCCTGCTTAGCTTCCAAAATCTGATGAGTTCAGATATCAGGCTGGTATAGCTGCAGGCATCATAAGCAAGTGAAAACATAAATGGTAGGGTTTTTCCCCCTAGTGGAAAACTAAATTGTAAAAATGAATAGTTTATGCATTTATGAAAAAAATATGGATATAGTACCATGCAATATAATGGTGAGTGAAAACCATAATTCAGAAAACATTACATGTACTGCAGTATCATTTATGAAAATGATTAGGGCAGTATGTGGTTGCACATGTGGTGCAGTGCTAAAGCATGAACTTGAAATAGAAAGTTGACTGTATGGCTTACCTCTGAGGACAGAAGGAGGGTGAGATGGAGGGAAATCTAGGAGAGGATCACAGATGCCCTCACCTTAGTGATATTTTATGTTGTAAGAAATATTTACAACCAGCGTGATGGCAACTGTAGTGGGTACAGATATCTAAAACGACTCACAGTGACTCTCATGTTCGGGCATCTGGAGTGGAATACCTCCTCTGGTCCTAGGGCCACGGCTGTTTACTTGCTACCAGGGAATGGATTCGGGCAAAAGTAGGATTTGACTTCCAACCATGGGTTACAAAAGACCCTGGCTTCCATCACACTCATCCCTTTTTGCTCTCTGGCTGCTGACACTCAGCTTGCGCTATGGGCTGCCCTTTGGAGAAGCCTACCAGAAACAGCTTCTGGCCAAAGCCTATGAGTGACTAAGATACTCAACCCCAGCTGGGCGTGGTGGCGCACGCCTGTAATCCCAGTGGCTGGGGAGGCGGAGGCAGGAGGATCGCAAGTTCAAGACCAGAGGCAGTCTGTGTAACTTAGCGAGACCCTGTCTCAGAAAATAATAAAATCTACAAAATGGGCTGGGGGTGCAGCTCAGTGGTCCAGGCCCTGGGTTCAAACCCTAATACCACACACACACAAAAAAAATACCCAACCCCAACCCCCTCAGGAACTCAGGATCCCAGCCTTCCAGTGACCATCTGTACCCATCTGAGACTTGGGACTCAAGTCGCCACCTGGTGAAAGACACAGATTCAGAGCACATGTTTCAACCACACTTGGTTCCTGACCCACAAAGACAGTTAGATAGTGAATATATTGCTTCCCTTTTTCCTGTGGATATCCCATTATCCTTCCCAGACTTCTCTCTATTTTCTATAGAATTCTGCTTAAAGTTTCAAGGTTCTAAATTTTCTTCTGTATATTTTGTCTATTTTAATTTTATGTATCATCTTGTGATTTTCTCTATAGCTTGGTATATCTTCTAGGCTTTCAACCCTTGAATTCAGTCAAGATTTATTTATTCAGGTTTTGACTGTGCATTCTTCTTTTTTCCCAACATACTGTGTAAGGCCCATGTTTTATTTCTATTTCTTACATTAACAGATGCTTTAAAAAATGCAAGTGCTGCAAGTGGAAGAGATAAAATTTCAGTCTTCTATTTTAATTATCAATAGTTTATATTAAATATGTTATAATTTATGCATTCTATTAGAAATTGTGAAATATTTAAAGCATGGGTATTTCATGAATCTTATGCCTGTATATTAGCTTTATTAAATTTTAATATTTTGCTTAATTTACTTCAGTGGGTTTTTTTTTTTACTTGAAATTTAAATTGAGAGCTCCTGAGAATCTTTTTCAGATTATGTCTTCCTTTCTAGTCTTGCAGGAACCACTATAGTAATTCTATCATTCACCAGTGTGTGTTGATATTTCTGTATGTCTATGTATATAAAAGCCTCCAGCTGTACCACCCTGGCATCCAATCCCACCTGGTCTCAGAAGCTAAGCAGGGTTGGCCTGGTTAGTCCTTGGATGGGAGACCGCCTGGGAATACTAAGTGCTGCAGGCTAGGCAGAAGGACCTGGCAGCCCACTCCTGAAACAATCAGTCATTGACAACCCTGTGAATAGCAGAGAAGCGCTGACAACAGTGCTGCGCATGGCACAGTGTTGGGGAGTGTTTTGTTCTGTTGTACATAGGGTTGCTATGAGTCAGACCCAACTTGATAGCACCTAACAACAACAACATATCCATAAAATATATGTACTAATCTTTTGTATGAAAGGTCCTATGTACATCATTCATGTTCCTGCCTTTTCTGGATCAATATTATTCCCCTGGGATTCATCTGTGTTGATATCTGCAGGTCTAAGTCCATGTTCTATAAAGCATACCCCTGTGTGACTATACTACAGCTTGTTCATCTTTGAATAAATGTTTAGATTGTTTCTAATTTTCTGTCTTTAGAGTGTCAAGTGGTTTTTGTATGTCTCCTTTGGCAACCTTGTCAATGTGTCAAAGGTAAAATTTTTATATGAAAGCATATAGACAATTTCAACTTTGAGTATATTGTCAAATTGTATTAAGTGATTGACACTTCTGTCAACAGGGTATGAGTGTTCCCAGTTCTACTGTGGTTGGCTGGTAGGGCCAGGGGGAGGGTTTCAGGGTTGCTTGGAGTTTATGTGGTGTGAACTTCCCCCACTGGAGTTACAGGAAGGAGTGATTGGCTTATCTTCTTGCCCAGAGGTGAGGCAAATGTTGGGCTTGAAAGCTGTTGGAGGTCAAAAAACCAAAATGGAGTCAGGATCCTTAGGTTAATCTACAGTGAAAGTCACAGGGAAAGGTAAAACAAGGACCATAGCACCATAAGTAGCAGAGAGATTCTCAGTCATCACACGGAGTACAGCACTCTTGAGCTTTACACTACGAGAAAGGAGCTTTGAAAAGGGAAACTGGGGTGAAGAGACATAAGAAGCATTTAATTTCCTAACGGTAAGAACATGGCATAAGAGAGCTTGGAGAAAAAAGGTACACTTAGGGAGTGAAAAAGTCCAGCTGTTATGTTCATCATGCTCCACAGAAGGTAATCAGTGGGCGCCTTCTAAATCAAAACAATCCTCTTTTGGAGGATTGGAAGGCCTCCCTTGAGTTATGAATCTGACATTTCCCAGACACTGTTCTCAGGCACTGTGGGCTCAGTCAGCTATGGAATCTAGAAGTTCATTAATAAAAGAAAAGTCAAAAACATTGCTCCCATGAGAAATTAACATCATACATGATGGTATCTGTTTATTGCATAAATGTCTCAAAGGCTTCTACCTGGGTGAAGGAAGATTGTGATGTTTTGGTTATAAAGACCTTTGCAGTGATTCACTATCAGAGGTGATTAACTGTCATAAATTTTGAAGTCTGTCTCCACAAGTTACAGATTCCATCAAGTTAAAGTATAAAATGTAAGGGTGTGGTTTAAACAGGGCAGTGACAGCAGCAGGAGATTGAATTCACAGGAGAGTGAATCAAAAATATAGGAATATTAACAATAATTACAGCAGCAGCAGCAATAATAATAATGCATTCTTGGCATAGAGCTAACTTTTTCAGAAATAGAATCATCAGTGGTGACCCTTTGCTGGGAACTGTGAAGCTATAGTCATAGGCTTTTTTACTCCTTATAATAAACTTCTGAGATGGGGCGGGGTGTGGAGAGAGGAAGAAGGGAGAGAAAGAAAATGATGATTGCTTAACTTGACCTTTGCAGTGCTTTTTATTTTTACTTCACATTTCTTTTTGCTGTCATTTGGGTTCGGTATTTGGCTCAGTAGCAACAAGTGGGTGGAGAATCTGAACAGTGCTAGATGCTTCAGGCACTGACAATGATCAACCAAAAGACAAATTTCAAAGTGTGGGCTGTCACATGGAATACATGTTATTTAGAACAGCCCTTATTATTCAGCAGAATTTATCAAAACTTACCCCTCCGGTTTTTCTCAGCCTGCCAAAATTTTATTTCTCTTGTACTATTTTGGCAGTTTTCAAAACATAAGATTTACAACCAGAGAAATTTAGTAAAAGGCAACTATTTGCAATGTGGCTGATGTTGCAGAAGTCTCTTGTGAGACCGAAGAAATTTCAGTTTTCAATTAGAAATAATTATAATGCTTACTTCATACACACACACACACACACACACACACACACACACACACACACACTTTATAAATGTTAGAACATAAATGGAGGAAAGCGAAGGGAGGGAAATAAGAGTGGTGATGGAGGGCCAGGTGTGGTGGCACACGCCTGTAATCCCAGCAGTTTGGGAGGCGGAGGCAGGAGGATCACAAATCAGAGACCAGAGGCAGTCTTCGTAACTTAGTGAGATCCTGAGTCAAAAAGTGAGAAAAAATGGGTTCAGGGTGCAGCTCAGTGGTCCAGCACTTGCAGAGCATGCAAGTGCAAGGCCCTGGATTCAACCCCCAGTGCTGAAAAAAAAAAAAAAATAGTGGTGATGGAGTTGTAGATTTCAGCAACCCTTGATTGATATGAAATTTCTCCTCTCATCTTCCTATGCACTATATTTACCTATTCATTAAACACTTAATGCATAATGTTTTAAATTTTTAATGCAGTCACTTAGCTTTTTTGAGGATGTGTCTTATTTATTCCATGAAAATATGTTCATTTGCATCACATCATTTCCCTTATACTCCAGCATTATTGTTGTTATGACATGCTATCAAGTCGGGTCTAACCCATAGCAACCCTCCCTCGGTTTTCAATGACTGTTTAGGGATTTTTTGGGGGGAGTGGACTGCTGCATCTTTCTCCCATATTTGCGGTGTTGGGGATTGAACTTGGGTACTCAAAAAGTGTGGAGCAGCACTCTACCAACTGAGCTAAACCCCATCATTTTTAGCACCAAATAAATAGTACTCAAGTAAATGAGTGAAGAAACCTGAGTAGTGCCAGAGGACCAACATTTTCATAACTGTAGCTCTCAGTGACGCAGTAGTAATTCATCAACTTTCTTTATTATGTATTTAGCATTCTCAGTATTTTGAACACTTTTAAGGGTTTTTGAGATGTTTGCTTCTTGTACTATTTTCCTTAGATCTGTTTAAGAAGACAAAAATATGTATTGGAAATATAAGTAAATGTTCGAGGTTTGTTTTTCCATTACATATATCAAACCTTCTCCACACACGGTTAGTCAATAAAGAAGCCCTCATCAGGGCTCTGCAACTTATTTAAGTAATGTAAGATGCTAGCATACTTTCTTTTGGAAAACTGCCTGTTGATCTGAAAGAACAAGCAAGAATTTTGAATTCAAATTACCGCACATGAGGAGAACAAAATGTTTTGCTATTTTGAAAATATTTAAAGTATATATTTTTTTATCCTTACAGAAAGTGTGGACTATGGGCCAGTGTTTGTACAAGAACCAGATGATGTCATTTTTCCTACTGATTCTGAAGAAAAGAAGGTAGCACTGAATTGTGAAGTTCATGGCAACCCAGTTCCCAGTTACAGGTAGAAATTCACTGTTAATTAACTTTCCTAAAGCCTTAAAAAAAATAATGAAATTCTGACACTCTTAGGGAGTACCGTAATGTCTCAAGTAATTTATAAATATTTGTCTTCTAATTTTCCTAAGATGGCTTCGGAATGGAACAGAAATAGATTTGGAAAGTGATTATCGC
Source organism: Pedetes capensis (assembly GCA_007922755.1). NCBI lineage: Eukaryota > Metazoa > Chordata > Mammalia > Rodentia > Pedetidae > Pedetes > Pedetes capensis. The sequence continues at coordinate 2,477 of VMDO01034370.1, read as the reverse complement.
TACAGTTTGATAGATGGCACCTTCATCATAAGCAATCCAAGTGAATTAAAAGATGCTGGTCATTATCAGTGCTTAGCAACCAACACTTTTGGAAGTATTCTTAGTAGAGAAGCCATACTCCAGTTTGCCTGTGAGTACATATGATTTTTCTGTATATATGGATGTAGTGCATATACATATATATTTAAACTTTAGTTAAATAATGGCTTAGGACTTTGAATTTTAAAATAGTGCAAATCCATGGTAAGAATTTAAACTATGAAAATAACACATTCCTTCCTGGTGTATTTTGAAATTCCCTGAAGTATTTGCCATCTTCAAAATAAACTTGACGTACTAGTCTTTGAGGCTAAAATCCTCATGAAAGCAGATAAAGTTTTAGAATATCTTCTTATCTGCTGTTACTCTTTTACTGTATTTTCTGGGCATTATTTTTTTATAGATCCTTCAGAACATAAGGTAGCATTTTCTAAAGATTCTACCTATAATTAGGTTTCCTCTGAAATGCTAATATTCCATGTTTTCACTCTAGCTTTCAGATGTCCTAAGTTTTGTATTGAAAAAAACAGATACACACATATGTATATTCATGCACCACATAATTATTTTGGTCATTGAAGGTTCATATATATGATGCTATTCTTCTAAGATTATGTTACCTAATGATGGTATAGCTGCCTTAGTTTTTGTAATTACACTTCACAATGTTTGCACAATGACAAAATCACCTAATTAATGCATTTCTCAGAAAGCATCCCCTTTATGAAGTGATGCATAACTATATATATTCTAGAATATAAATATTATCTAATGTAGGTCATATGTCCTATTAACTAAATGTATTAATTCCTTAGAAACTCTTGAAATTATTTCCCTCATAGGCTACAATGTGAAAAACTTTAATATTATTTCATAGTAAGTAATCCTATTTGAATTTAAATTCTTTAGGATTACAATCTCTGAAAATGGAAAGGAGGGTGTGGAAACTTTGTATTAATGCAAATGGCAGTACTGGCTATATAAGTTATCATAAAATGATTTTTAAGTTAAAATTATATTCCACTGAGTAAAATAATTGATTCTTTACATAATCTTCCTGATGTATCATTTCTAATTAATCTAGAATTCAGACATCCTATTATAGAAGTATGAAGAAGAAAAGGAAAGGATAAAGGATTGATAATGGATGCAATTTGAGAGCACTAAGCTAGGTCCCAGGAAAATCTACATGCTGTCTTTTAAAGTAGATTTGATTAAGGACTTGGATAGATTTATAAACAAAAGATACCAAAATAGTGTCCTAAATACACTCCTTTTATTTTGATGATAATATATGTTTTATCACAGAACTTAATACTTCTTAGCATGCATATTAACAAAGTTACGTAATAAACCAAATAACCCTTCTAATCATGTCTACTCATTAGATCAGGTTTTGTTCAGACAGACACAGGAAATCCAGAGAACATAATAGGCAAATATTAAGTGGTCATGTTTTACTTTTTGGTCTAGATTGTCTGATACAAGTATACTAACTAGCAATAGTCAGTATGCCAATTGTATTTCCTCTAGTAGCAGCCAATTCTGCCATTCATTTCTGCATACTTTAGAATAGGAATATATTTTTTGGAAGATTCTATGTCTACGTAACTGTTCCTTCTGAGGCTTCCTTCAGTGACCATCGATAGCCATCAGATACTCACCGACACTGGATAGTTCAGTGACCAGGTGTGGGAAACATTATCTTATCTATTTAGCATAATGCTGTCCTTCACTTCATCTAGAGCAATATTTCCTCATTTTTTAGCTTAAATATTGTGGATAGTCATACACATGCATCCATTGGTTGCATCTCCTGACCCTGCCCTTCTCTGCTGATGACTCATCTAAATCAGGCTATAGGTCTCCCATGCAGATGAGCCTCTAAGGGGCATGGTTGAAACAATTACCTACAGAACAAAGGCCAATTCTGTCTTGAAATTCTCCCTCCCTAAGTGTCATTATGTTTATAACTGTGATAAGTAAATTTTGGTTTAGATTTGTCATTTTTCTGGGTGATCTTGGGGAAAAATACAAATACAGCTGGTTGAGAAGCTCAACCTGTTTGTCTTATATCTGGCTGGAAGTGCTGGTAACAGTGGATTCTGGGGATCATAGAAATTTGGGGATGAATGGAAGAAAATTAGATAGGAAGTTGGGATGAAAAAAGAAAAGATGCTTCTAAAAGGAAGTAGAAAAGTAGATAAAGAAAGATTTAAAAACTTGGTAGCAACTTTTCCTTTATGTCATAACTCTTTTATATCCTAATAGAGAATAAACTCACTGTTTATTTTTAACAGAATGTTTAATGTCAGAAAGGATTTTGTCGAGAAACAGCCATTGCTTTCTATTTATTGAAAAGCTGAAATCATTAACACATTATATCCAGTGTCAACTATATCTAAAAATTTAACCATTCATTAGTACAACTAATATTT
>VMDO01034369.1:0-17050 GCA_007922755.1 Pedetes capensis | reverse complement strand
AAAGGAAGAGAAGAGGAGGAGGAAGAGGAAGAAGTACTGGAGGTACCTCTTTCCATAGTCTCTAACATTGGAGTCAGCTGGGGGAGGTGGTATAAGTTGAGGACTGAGTCTTTTTATGTGACCATGACACAGACTTGACTCTCTCCATAGTTCCTGTTGCCTGAAGCCATAGCATTGTGGCATCCAGTCCCCTCAGATCTCGGAAGTGAAGCAAGGTGGGGCATGGTTTGTACTTGAATAAGAGACTACCTAGGTACATCAGGTGCTGCAGGCTTGGGAGAAGGACCCGGAAACCCACTCCTGGAAACCAATCAGCCACTGAAAACTCTATGTATAGCAAAGAAATACTAACAATGGAGTTTCACCTGTGGTAGGGGAGCTATGAGTCAGACACTGACTCCAGGACACCTAACAATAGTTCCTGTCAGGAGATGGAGTTTTACCATTTCCCCAGGGGATGATACATGCTTCTGAGCAACTTTCCCAAGACTCTTTCTGCTGGAGCCTCTTGGCATGTCAATGTCCCATCTCCCCACCTCATTGTAACTGCCTGCTGCTGCTGTGTAGCATAATGGGGTTGTGATAGGTCACCCTCAGGCTCTCCATGAGTGATAGTTCTTTGTTTTCAGGCCCCCTGGGGTAGCCCAGTCTCATATGCTAGGTCATAGGTTCCATCTTAAGATGGTATGGAGCCACAACCCTCTGAAATATGGAGTGTTGGAAAGAGTCACTTCTGCAAAGCTGAACCCTTCAGTCAGTAAAAGCCACAAAATCACCAAAGCCCCAGAAACGTTCAGGAGTTTCAATGACTGTGGGCTTGTCATGTGGGACTGCCAGTCTGAGGGCCATGGCTGCCTGGGGTACCACTAGATAAGGGTGCCATTTTCCTTTTGCGTCTGTGGGTATCTGTGGCTAGAGATGTGACATATACACTCTGTCTTGCTGCTCAGATCCACTCTTCAACTCACGACCATCTCACAATCTCCTCTGTGATTTCTGTGCCTTGCTAGACCATCCTTTTTTGGAGAAGAGTCCACTCCTTCCTCTTCTAACTCTTTTGTTTTATTATATTACATGGAGGCTGCCTTTAATCCATCATCTTAAACTAGTGGTCTATATTTTTAATTAAAATAACATTAAACATTTTTCCCAGTGCCTCATCTTCAGAGACTCTGATTTTTTTTTTTAAGTGGTTTTTTTCAGAGTACAGCATTGACTGGGATTGGGCAAAATGTGAGACATAATAGTTTAAGATTATTGGGTACAGGGAAGTCATAGTCTTAAGTTTCTAGATACAGTGTTTGGTGTGCTGTTTAAGTAGAAGAGATGTGACCTGGACAAACAAACTCTTTCTCAAATAGATGGTTGTGCAGAAATCTCCTGAAGCAATAAATCAGTCATAGATTTATGGCTTTATCTTCATAGTCAGGGGTTGCCTGGAACTAAAATTAAATTTTTTGGACACAAGTGACCTCAGAACTTAATCTTCATTATTAAATTCGTATGGATTTAGGTAGTCTAGTTCTTAACACTTGGACCTACTATTATATTTTTAAATGAGAATTCTAATTGTTTTGTTGTTAGGTGCCATCAAATAATATCCTACTCATAGCAACCCTTATAGGGTTTTCAATGGTTGGTTGTTTCAGGATTACCTCAGGAGTAGATTGCCACATCCTTCTCCCACTTTTGTGGTGCTAGGAATCAAACGCAGGACTTCAGAGACTGCAGAGCGGTGCTCTTCCAACTGAGTCAAATCCCACCCCCTGAGAATTCTAATTACTGCACAATTATTAATTTGAAGGATGGTTTATGTGCTAATAATGATTTTTCTTACCCACATAGTATATGGGCAACATGTAATTTATTACATCTTAGATTTAAACATTTACTATACTTTGCCAAAATTGTTCCTTGATTCACCAAGAGCTTTTGAGTTAATATATCTACTCATCTTCAATACATTTCAGAGTTTATATTGTGTTTCTATGATGCAAGTACTTTTTTATTATCTATTTGTTCCTTCTCTGGGAATTTATTGTTGATATCATTCCCACAATTTTCACTGTTTTCCCTCACTAGAGTCTTGTCTTTTTTTAATATATTGATCTTACTGACATTTTAAGCTTTTTCTGGGCTGTGGTATGTATGTATGTACTTTTAGAGTATTTAACTACAAAAAAATTTACTTTCAATGCAGTAAAGATTGTCTGTCTTTGGTTCCTCACATTTCCTTTGACATTTAAAAAAACTCCTTTCCTACTTTGATATCATATATTTACTCAGTTTATATTTTCTTAAGTTTTAAGATGTTGTTTTCTACATTTATACTTGTCATTCAGTTATTTTCATGTAAAAATTAAGGATGTAATGTTAGCATTTATTTGAAGGAATTCAATTAAAGTTATATATTTCTCTTCAAATATCATTAACCTTCATCTCATAAAATTTAATGTTCAGTATTTTCATATGTAGTTTATATATTTCATAACTGCATTTGTGATTTTTGTTCAATTTGGGCTACACTAAAGAGAGATGGTGTGTGAAATTTTCATTAATGTTATTGCTCTATTATTTTTGCTATTGTTATTTGAATATTTTTGTGTTTCTTACTCTTTATGCTGTTTTGATTCAAAAGCACTTTGGTCATACAATGTGAGTGTAGATGTACATATATGCATTATATGACCATATATACTACTCATACATACATACTCATACATACAAATATAAATGTACTTAGTGATATATCACATGCTATATAAGTAAAATGTATAATGTAAGAGTACTGTATTAGATAATACATAAGCTTAGTGTTTTGCACTTTTTCTTTCATTCTTAGAGAAGAATTCTTTGAAAATTCATTGAAGTCTATCTTCTTACTAAATTATCATTGTTACCTTTTTCTGCTCAGTTATGTGCCACCAATGTGCTCATTTTAACTATTTTTAAACAACATATAATTATTTTTGTCTTGTCATTGAGTTTTCCTGATATTTCAATATATTGGACCAATCTGCTCAACACCTCTTTCTTTCTTTCTTTTTCTTTCTTTCTCTTTTTTTTTTTTTTTTTTTTTTTTTTTTTTTTTTTTTTTTTTTTTTTTTTTTTTTTTTTTTTTTTTTTTTTTTTTTTTTGCAGTACTGGAAGTTGAACCCACGGCCTCACACTTTCATGCATTGCAAGTGCTGGACCACTGAGCTGCACCCCCAGCCCTTTTTTTTTTTTAATTTTTGAGACAGGGTCTCACTAAGTTATGCAAACTGCCCCTGGTCTGGAACTTGAGATCCTTCTGCCTCCACCCTCCAAGCCACTGGGATTAACGTGCCAGGCTCAATACCTCTTCTTCATCCATCTTTATATCTCATTGTAGATTCTTTTTCACATAATTCTTTCAGAATTTATTTCTACAAGTCTTGCAAAAGATAATTTTCACAATTTTATTATTTATTTTGTGTGCAAGGATATCTATTTTGCTCTCTTTCATAAATGGTTATGCTTCCTAGTACAGAAATTTCTTCAGGAATTAAACTGTTAGAAGAACTCAAGTATTCATCTCACTGAGGTAATATTCTGATTTTATCATTGATAAATATTTAATACATATAGAAACAAACCTTTCAGCCTTAGTCTCTCAAATTAATTAAATATTATTTCTCTTTTTTTCATAATTCTTTTCAAAATCTTAGGGGCATATATTAAAGTCACTCATTGTATTTCCTTTAACTTCATACATTCACTCTTATACTTTCTCTGATGATTTAGTCATATTTGTAGGTGCTGTCTAAAATATATTTCTCCCACTGTGTATGACATGGAAATTATGTATCTGTTTTGCATGGCACAGTGTTGAGTAGTGTTTCATCCTGTTGTACATAGAGTTGCTATGAGTATGATCCTACTCAAAAGCACTTAACAACAAAAACAATTGAGAGAGAGAGAGAGAGAGAGAGAGAGAGAGAGAGAGAGAGAGGAAGCCTGCAGCGGTAGCCCTGTGGCATCTGATCCCGTCAGATCTCAGAAGCTAAGCAGGGTTGGGCCTGGTTAGTACCTGGATGGGAGACCACCTGGGAACACCAGAAGCTGTAGGCTTGGGAGAAGGACCTGGGAACCCCTCCCAAAAATCAATCTGCCATTGAAAATCCTATGAACAGCAGAGAACCACTGACAATAGTGTTTCCCCTATGGTACAGAGGGTGGCTATGAGTCGGATACTGACTTCATGGCACTTAACAACAACAACATATATATATATATGGGGGCTGGGATTTGGCTCAGTGGGTAGAGTGTTGCACTGCAGTCTCTGAGGTCCCGAGTTCAATTCCCAGCACCACAAAAATGGGAGAAGGGCCTGGCAATCCACTCCCAAGGCAATCCCGGAACAGTCAGCCACTGAAAACCCTATGAGGGTCGCTATGAGTCAGATACCGACTCGACGGCACCTAAGAACAACAACAACACACACACACACACACACACACACACACACACACACACGCATATATATATATGCCCATACAGGTACACACATATATATTCTTGTGTTCTCTTCAATAATTTACTTATTTTGTAAGTTATTTATTTTTTGTATATATTTTAAAATCTAAGTCATATTTTTCAAAAAATCACTTATACCTTTACTGATATTTGTATTTGTTTAAGAATGTATTTAAATCATAATTTTCTATTCTGTTGTCTTTCCTTGTATTATTTTCCATGATTTAATTGTTTACTTTATTTCAAGAATGTATATATAATATGTAATATCTTATAATTATGTAATTAATGATATATTTAACTCAATAATTCATACATTGTTATATACTTTTATTTTGAGGTACTTGAGGGTTAAACCCAGGGTCTTGTGCATACTTTGCAAGTGCTCTACCACTGGGCTATATTCCTAGTCCATTTTTTATTTTATTTTGAGTCATTGTCTTGCTAAGTTACACAGGCTGCATCTGGCTTCAAACTCTCCATCTTTCTGACTCCATCGCCAGAGTCGCTGTGATGGCAGTCATGGGAAACCACCTCTGGTGTAGTTATTTACATTATCTAAATTTGTATTTCATGATGTCATATATCATACATATGTGTATGCTATGGCTTTACTGTTGTATATCTAATTTGTCTATTTGCTTACTGTGGAACCTTCTATTAGCTACTGTTCTTATCACTCTGACAGAATTCTTGACATAAACAACTTAAAGGAAGAAGGATTTATTTAGGTGTTAGTCTGCCATGACAAGGAGGGAATGGAAGAGCAGAGCTGTTCACTTAATGGAAGATAGGAAACAGAAAGCAATGTAGGATGTTGCCCAGACATGTAGGGCACTGCCTAGAGAGGCAGTTTGCCCCGGGGCCTATCTAGACCCATTTGGAGGTCTGAGGCTTGTTCCCCAGGCAGTAACATTTGCCCTACATCTGGGGACCCCTGGGCAGTGAGCTTCCAAAAATGGCACTGGCATCCAATCCCTTTCCTCTGACCCCTTGACACTAATTGGATGCTTCCAAACCACCAAATGGCTCCTGATTGGACCATTCAGGAACCACCTCTGATTGGTCCTTCTACAAACCCAAATTTGCATATCCCCCTGACTGGCCTAGACCCATAAGGGGTGGCTGCCTCTGATTGGCCACTGGCTAGCCCCTGGAGAGAATATAAGGGCAGTAAACAGAGCAGTCAGTGTCCATTCCATCAACAGGGGCAGACAAAGCAATAAAGAGCTGTTGGAGCAGAGCACTTGGAGTCAGCATCTTCACTGGGAAGAAAGAAGCCAGGAGCCACAGTGGGCATAGACCTCTGAGCCTGCCTTTCTCAAGGCTTCTCAGAGTAGCTGCGGTCATAAGCCTCTTTTCCAGGCAGCATGTTTCTCCGGTGCTCGACCCCTCCTCCCCAGAGGACAGGTCCTAGGCAGCTTGTTCCCACTCATGTCCAGAGGGAGTCCAGAGGCAGGGCAATGCCCCACAAAGACATGATATTGCCCTTATGGCCACACCCCCCAGTAACCTACTTCCTTCAACTAAGGCCTACTTCCTACAATTATCTACCTCCCGATCATGCCATCAAATTGTGAATCCTTCAAATGATTAATGCATTCCTTACATCAGAGCCCTTGAGATTCAATCACTTCCCCAAAGCCTATCAGCTTACAACTAAGGTCCCAGGACATGAGCCTGTGGGAGACAATTCATATCCAATTAATAACAAACCTCAAAAGCCCATTTCAGAGTCACTGTTTCCATTAACAGCCTCAAATTTCCATACTGATATTCTTCTTCTTGACACCTCTGCATATACATTAAAAATTTATGTCCACTGTATGCAGCACTCTCTGCTATTTTAGGCTAATTTTACTTGAAATCTGGTGCTATTGCCCCTTGTCATGTAATCTTGTTACCTGGAATCAAACACTAACCACTGCTACCTGTTTCTGTAGTTAATGCTTCACAAGCTAATCTTCCACTAAAAATTGTATATTTTATCCTACATGGAAAAGAAATAGGATCTTATTTTGTTTTGAGACAGCAATCACTTTATGAATTCTTCAAAATATTTGCAATTGCTATATATTTTAGTATGCACTGTTATTTATGTGTCTATTTAGAAGTTAAAGCATGCACTCCTAATGGCATCTTGATTAAGATGAATGCTTACCACCTCTTTTGGAGGACAGAGATATTGTACAACCAAAAAAAATAAATCCTCTTCTCTATCCCAATGTTTACCATAAATAAATTGAACATAAATTATGATTTAGAGAAAGGTAAGGTATAAGTGGAAAATGACATGTCTGCATTTGTCTGGCACAGTAATGTATTTTTTCAAATAAAAATAATTTATTTTCCCATACAATCTTTAATTTAATGACATACAAGTTTCATGTGGGAGAAATTCTATGAGTCTATAAACTATGTATTAAATTTAACCATCCCTTTTATAATTAAGTTTCTAGAATAAATATTAAATTTAAATGAATGAATAATTTTAAATTTAGGGATGGTGTTATTAAATCTCAATGACAAAACTCAAGCAAGTCATAATAAGACAGTGAAAATAATAGTAGAAGAGTTTTCTGTGAAATCATTATTGTTACTCAAGTATGTCATATTTCAAAACCATAACATCATGAAACTTAGTTCAAATGAAATTTTAAGTGTTTTAAACTGTTTTTCATTTTTATCTTAAATTTATTGTAGCATTTTAATTGTGAAAAAAATATGAAGAGCGTTTAAAAGCTTAGTTGTTTTTTATTTCCAGCAATAGAGGGTTGAATCAAGGATCACATGCATGCTAGGCAAGAGCTGTACCACTGAGCTGTTACCCCGACCATGCTTTCTTTAATTTTATTTTTTATTTTGAGACAGGTTCTCACTAAATTGTGTATCCTGCCTGTGGCCTCAAACTTATAAGCCTCCTGCCTCAGTATCATGAATAGTTTGGAGTATAGGAATACAACATGGCACTCAGCTTTAAAACATTCAGTTTTTAATAGTGCTTGATATTGTGTAAAAAATTTAAGAATGCAAACTCAGGTGGATCTTATTTCTGTGAGGTTGTTTTTAAATGAATGTGTAAATTTTCACTATCCCCTTGAGATGGCTGCTGAGCCTCTTTTCAGTTTCCATAGAACCATGTTAAATTAGCAATGACAACAACATATTACATTATATTTAAACATCTCTGCTGATAGTAATACACTAGAGTCCATAATGCAGAGGACATGATACGCAGTTATTCACCTGGCTTTGTACTCACCACTATCAAATATAACTAATTTTGGGACATTGATCAACTGAAAACCATACAGCTCTAATGTTTACTGAAATTATATACTTGAAATGAATTTGTTTAGAACTACAATATGCATATAGTCATATAAATAATAGAGAAATATATAAAGACAAAAATGAATTCTAATTTTCTTCTCACTAGCATTATGGGCATGTTGCTGTTTTCTATTTAATCTTTTAAAATTTAACACGTATATGCATATTAAATTTACAATATGTATTTATAACTAAATATTTATTGTATAAACACTTTTTCATGATTGAAATTGTTAGTTCAATGATATATTGGTGTGTAAAGTTATAGAAAGCTACTGGTGTGTAAGGATATGACAACTTACCGATTATGGTTAGTTTGTTGTTGTTGTTGTTAGGTGCCGTCGAGTCGGTATCCGACTCATAGCGACCCTCATAGGGTTTTCAATGGCTTACTGTTTTGGGATTGCCTTGGGAGTGGATGGCCAGGCCCTTCTCCCAGTTTTGCAGTGCTGGGAATTGAACTCGGGACCTCAGAGACTGCAGCGCAGCGCTCTACCAACTGAGCTAAATCCCAGCCCTATGGTGAGTTTAGGGTTGCTTTAAAACTATTACCTCTCTTTTCTGTATCTTAATTACATATTTTAAAAATTAATGTGAAAGCAGAACAACCCGTGTTGCACAGGTTTCAGCTGAGCTTTCAGACTAAGACTGACTAGGGCCATATCAGCCCACTCATCAGAACTGGCAAGTGTTTCATTCTGTTCTGCAGAGTTGGAGCCAACTTGATGGTAGTATATTTATTTCATTACATTTTTATTTCTGTCCTTCTGTGTGGCAAGATCAAAAAAATTTGTTGTTAGGGTCTGTGGAGTCAGGTCCCACTCATAGAGTCGACCTTGTGTACAACAGAAGGAAACACTGCTCAACACTGTGCCATGCCAGGCATTGTCAGTGCTTCTCCACCATGTACAGTGTTTTTAACGGCTGCATGTATCAGATTGTTTCAAGGGAGGGCAGCTGCATCCTTCTCCAATTTTTGCAGTGCTGGGGAACCCAGGGCCTGAGAGTGCAAAGAACAAACAGCACTCTACCAGCTGAGCTAAATCCCAGTCCAAATACACTAGACATATTCTAAGAAAGCATAAAAACCTACTCATTTAAAAAAATGTGAACTTTCATTGTGGATGAAAAAGAATATAAAATTTCCCTGTTGACTCATTTTACTTTGGAATATTTACAAAATATTAACATGTCAGATAATTACTGGTTAAAATAAAAATAAGTTACTCTGTTGATATGTTCTTCCAGGAACATTTACTACCCTAATCAATATGCCCTTCACCAGTAAAGTGGTAGGACTCCTGCTTACCTTCCCAGCTATCTTCCCTGATATACAACTTGCAACCTCAAAGTAAAACTTTTAAATGGAGAGAACCAATTAGCACAACACCTTTCAGTGGGAACTTATAGAAGGGGTAAAGTCCTATTTTTTTTTTTTGTCTTCTTTTTTATGTAAGTTTAAGATTATGTAAAAATAGGAATCCTTCTCTAAATCATTTTTGTATGTGGATCTTTTAGAAATTTGGTTCCAAAAAAAGTAGTTTAGTGGTGATAAATGTCTCTTTCTTAGTTGTTTGTAGAAAAAGAACAAACTGCAACTTTGAGGTGTCTTTCTTTTGTCTTTTTTTTTTCAGTCATCTGTACTCATGGGACTCAAGTTGCTGTTTTGTTTTCACTAGGGACAGAAACTGTCAAGAGGAAATTTATGGAAACTTACTATACTTTATAATTTATAGGACCACAGAAGAGTCTTGGGAATTGGTGAGTTCTTAAGGTTGTTGGCAAGTTTTGTTTAGTTGGTTGATTTTATTTTGCTTTATTTTATTTTATTTTATATTTTATTTTATATTATTTTATTTTACAGGACATGGGACTATTGAGGAAGAAGAATGAATTTTTAAAAAATTGGACTGTGTGGAGAGAAGTAGCAAAATATACAGAAATATACCAAGAAAGAGTACAATGGGACATTTTATATAGGCCCAGGAATTCAAAATCTAATAAAAATTTAAAGAAAATTAATCAGATCCTGTGGAGTTGATAATGATTTTAGATTTCCTTAACTAACTTGGGTAAGAGAGATTCTATTATCAATTTATTAGACCATTTCATGGAGCTCTTAAAGAAAATGAATAAATATATTGTGCTAACTTTCTACTGCATAATAAGATAAAGCATATATAAATTAGAACAGAGTTTCATCTATTCATAGGGTAGATAATAGTGAATTTGGAATTTCATAGATTATTTTTGGAGGTAAGAAAATATGTAAACATTACAGTATAGTAAGGCTAAGAATTACTAGTCTCTTATAAGCCTGATTTAATGAGATCAACTCATCTCATTTAATGTTTTGGTCCATCACTATAAGGTAATAATATTGGTAACTACTTTAAATTCAGCAAACCATATAGTGAATTCTGGCAACAGTAAGAATTGAGGCTGCAAAACAGGATGAAGAAACTTCTCTCTTATACCAGCTGATTAGGCTTTACAGGTAAAAGACAAAAGGACTGATTTGAACAACTTTAGTTGTTACGATATTTGTAATGTTTAAAAAATTTGAATTCAAGGCTATTTTTAATCCTTAGGCCAGAGTGGTAGTTAGAGCTAATATTTAAAAGGACCCAGACTGATTGAACAATGATCTACTATAATTATCACTTTTCTAGGAAAATTAATTATTTGAAGGACTTCATTAAACAATTACTGTTTATGGTATTATCTCAAAGCCCGTGTTAATTGTGTATTGTAGGCCAGAAGAAATCTGAGAAAATTAATACATGCACTGATTATCAAAAAATTGATTTATTTGAATTCTGCCATATGCAGAATGCCCTTAATTGCTTAGTAGGAGCATAGTTTTATTTCATTTCAGCAAATATTCACAGATGAGGAAATGGGTAGACATTCATCTGTCCATGATATGGTTTTTCTCATTCAAAGCAGCCTTGTAAAATCTCTGAATCCCAATCCTCTTTGAAAACACTAACACTTGAGGATATTCCCCTATATTCAATAATACAAACCACCTTAGGTAGTGAAGTGTTATCTTGAAACTTTAAACTTGAATTCATAGGGGTTAAAAATACTATCAATGAATCTGTGAAAAAGATTCTAAACTGGCATAAGATGATTTTCAATTTTGTCATATCACAGTAAAGTGTCTCAGATACATAAATGTCCAAGAAGCTATAATAAATATTCAGAAAAATGTGACCTCTCACATTTGTTATCTTTAGCAAAGAATATAAATAAATTAAAAATGTTGAAGTGTTATGGTTTTAGTAAAAACAGTATGTTAATGAATTCCTTGAAGAAAAGAATAAGAAGACTCTTTTACACAGATGCTACTCAAAAACCATGTACACATGGGGAATTCCCCCATATCACTGTGGAAGAGGCAAGGAGAAACCTTCAAGAAGTATCACTGCATTAACTTCCATTGAGTCTTACATGCATTTATTTTAAATGGTAAATGGATTTAAGGTGTAGCATATCACTATGGGGCATATATACTGCATTTTCTCACATATCTGATCATAAAACTGTATTAGTTAATGTTTTAAATTGCATTGCATTGCATTTTTCTTAATGTGTGCATTCAATTGCATTGAAAATGGCTAATTTAAACAGAAAATCAGTCTCCATTTTATTCTATTATGTGAATTTATTTTCATGCAGCGAATCTTTAGACTATAGGGAAAATTAAATATTATTGTTCAGGGAAATTGCCACCAAAACAAGCCTATTTTCCTCTAGAAACTGAGAAAAGGTAGAAGAATTACATAGACTTGGGTAAGGGTGGGGGGATCAAGGTAGGGAAAGAGATGTCTTCACAGAAGGGCTCCATACCAGTTGTGGCCCAGATGCTACAGGAAATGCTGAGCTTGGCAAGTTCACAAGCATAACAGATAAATTGACAGCCCTTGTATTCTCCCTGATGTCACTGTGTGTTTGGTTTGTACTTAGTGATGAAGAAGGAGCTTCATTTATCAACATTTTCTATATCAATATGGATGTCCCCAACTTTAGGTTTGATAGATAACCTCTTCAACAGTAAGAATGAATAAAATAAATATAATACATTTCTTTTGGCACAAAGCCATCAACAACATCAGTAATACTTGGCTCACTGATGATTCAGAGCACACTAACACTAGTAATGGTTTTAGTATTTTTGGAAGTTGAGCTGAAAGTCATTTAAGAAAGTTAGTATAATGATAACAGCATCCATATTTTCCAAAGAAATATTTTATACTTTTCTTCATTTTTGTCAAAACCACAGTATATTTTCCCTGAAGAAAACTCCATCTATGCCTTTTCATAACTCAATCTAAGTAGTCTTGCATCATTCAATACAATGAGAAACCAATACTCCATGTCTAATTGGACAACTACATTGTCAAATCTGTTTCCAATCAGATGTTCAAGATCAAAGACTAATTTGATGAGGCTCACTGCCTTCTGATCAATAATCCTGTGTCAGAAAAGGCAATATTGCTTGCAGTAATCCTGATTCTCTGGCCTCTTTTACTGTACTGAAATATATCTTTGCAGGAATATATCATTCCAAGATCAGAGACAACAATATCTCTATTTGACAGGTTTGTGGAAAAAGATGACTCTTTTTATCTTTGGAAAAATATACAGACTCTTGCATTATATGCAATAATTGCCAAAAAAAGAAAGAAAAAAAAGGAAGGAAGAAAAGTAAAGAAGAAAAAAAAAAAAGAAATGAAAAAGAAGAGGATAGACGTATTTTTCAATATCATTCTTAGTGGGGGTAGGATATTTTTTAATGGAATCCTTTCTCAACAAGCCTGAAACTCTTTCCAGAAGTATTTTACAGTACTTATAACTGATCTTAGTAACCCATGATAGGATCTTATCTATTTTAAAGAAACCCTTGCGCACTGCTTATTGAAATATAGATTGCTCAGCCACTATGGAAAGCAATATGGAATTTCCTTGACAAACGAAAGATAGAATTACCATATGATTGAGGTATACCACTCCATATATATATGAATATATATATGTATATATATATATACACATATGTCTATACATATGAGTATAGACATATGTGTATATATTTATGATATGTATCTATATAATCATGTATCAGGTGCTGCAGGATAGGGAGGAGGACCTGAAAATCCACTTCCAAAACAATCTGCCATTGAAAACACTATAAATAGCAGAGAAGCACTGACATAGTGCTGGGCATGGCACAGTGTTGAAGAGTGTTTTTTCTGTTGTACATAGGGTTGCTATGAGTCAGACCTGACTCCATGGCAAGTAACAGCAAGAACAACAACATATATGTGTAAATCTGAAGGAATATAAGGCAAATTCCACAGAAATATTTGCTTTTTCATGTTTATTGTAGCCAGCACTATTCACCATAGTCAAGATATGGAATCAACCTAGGTGTCTATAAACAGATGAATGGATAAGGAAAGATGATATGTATACACTGTGGAGTTTTACTTGGCCATAAAGAAGGAAGAAATTATGACATTTGCTGGAAAATGGATGTTGTTGTTGTTGTTGTTAGGTGCCGTCAAGTCGGTATCCAACTCATAGCGACCCTCATAGGGTTTTCAATGGCTGACTGTTTCGGGATTGCCTTTGGAGCTAGAGATCATCATTTTAAGTGAAATAAGCCAGACTCAGAAAGACAAATATCATGTGCTTTCTCTGATATGTGGATGTTAGATTTCAATATATATTTTACATACACACACATATCATGAAAGTAGAAAGGGGACTATATAAGAAGAGAAAAGAGATTGAAGAGTGTAGGGAGGGCTAAATAAGAAAAGGTAATGGAGGAAAGGAAGAGAGATATAACATATATTGCTCTCAAAGGCAAAGTCTATGTACACACATATGTTGTTGTTAGGTGCCATTGAGTCGGTATCTGACTCATAGTTACCCTACAATCAACAGGCGCCACACTATTGTTAGTGCTTCTCTGCTATTCATAGGGTTTTCAATGGCAGATTGATTTTTAGGAGTGGGTTACCGGGTCCGTCTCCCAAGCCTACACCACCTGGTGTTCCCAGGTGGTCTCCCATCCAAATACTAAACATGCCTGACCCTGCTTAGCTTCTGAGATCTGATGGAGTTGGATGCCACAGGGCTACGGCTGCAGGCATATACACATTATCATAGATGTATATATAGATATATAGATACTCACATGTGTGCATAAAGACATACAAACAGAAAGAGGACCATAATGGGGAGGAAGAGATAAATTGTACATTAAAAGCAATAGCCAAAAAATAATACCCCAAATATTGTCTTGATGTCATCATCTAATTTAAAAATATAAAATACAGGGCACAATGTTCAATATGTTTAAAAATGTTTTAATACATAATATTACTCTAGTACTACAAATGAAGAAAACATATGGTTAGAAACTGGTAGAGCCAAGTTCATAATTAAATCCATATAATGCAAAATACTCAACTTCTTCATCTATAGCCTCCTGCTCCCTCAATGTAGATTTGTGTTTGTATCTAGATGCCATCATAGTGCTCTGACTTCGTTACTAGATACTATATATACTACCACTAGAATCCTGAAGACTTTCTTTCCGTAAGATATGGAGCCATTAAGGCTCAGCAGAAAGCTCCATAATGGATGTTGTAAGGATGAAGAGAAGGACCTCATTATTGCAAGCCACATTCTTGTGTGTGTTTGATTTTTTTAAAATCAAGTGCATAGAATTTTGGAACAGTATGCATAAACACAGTTATATGTATACATGCTTTTATAAATTTTTAATTACACCATGTCATATGTTCTGTCTTTTAAAAAGAAAACATATCTACAAAATCTCATCCTTGTATGCTTGAGGTTATCTGTAAGTTTTATCTCTTTTTTTCTGAATGTCATTATCAATAATTCAATATGAATTCAATATTTTCTTTCTTAAAATAAGAATTCCACAAGTTATCTGGAATGTGGTGCAGCCTATAAGATATGACCATCCATTTCAAAATCTAATATTATATCATACCATATTGTATCACATTATATCATAACACATCGTGTTATTTTATCACCTTCAAGGCCATTATTTCAACTCAGAATTAAAATGAATAGGGAAGCTGGTTCAGGTTATGTATTTTTAGATCTCCATACTTGTATACTGTAAGCTGCATATCATATAATAAAATACATGGAATTAATGATGTTGATACTTTCTATTGGAGTTATTGATTCCTTCTTTTAAAAATGATAGAATATTATCATGACTTTGTTAGAAATAGCAGTATTATTTTATATTACTTCATTGATTTTCCTTTTTCTGGTTTTATTCAATTATGTTTCAATTACCCATAAATATAGAGATATATTTATCCTTTAAATTGCATTTGGAAATATAAAAGTAGAATAGGAAATAGGAATAATTTGCTAAACGTTTTCTTACACAAGCACCCACATCTTTCTTATTTGAGTCTTTGTGCACAAAGTACATAACAGGCCTTATGTCCACATACCTACGTATTTTGAGAAAAGAAAAGAAAACAGCCACAGACATCAGCATACCGCAAAGTCCTTCTGGCTCTTGCAGGCTTCAGAAACCCTTGTTAGATATCCTCCATGATTCATGGTGAACTTTGAGTTTCATACAAATGTTAGTTTAACTCGCGTAAATATAGCATAGAAAATACAATGTAACCACTAACCAACATATCATCCCCTTTTACAAGCTAATTTTTTCATTATTATTGCTCTTGTCCTTGTTGTTTTTGCCACTGTCAATGTTTTGCAAAATTGTCAGATATTTTTTAAAAAAAGAAACAAGTAAAAATGTTGCACACTTTTCTACTGCGGGACATACTCTCCCATTCAGTTAATGCCCAACTTTCACATTCTTATGTGAAAGGAGCCAGATTTTTTTATTTTATCAACTACAATTCACATTTGAGTTTGGTGATGCTTAATCCATGCTGTCAGGGACAAGGCCACTGTGGACACAGTGCACTCATACTGTCACTAGGAGCTTTTGTTTGAGTTTTAATTTTCTTCTATTTTTTTTTAATGAAAAGACACATACAGGACATTTTGGTTTAAGAAAAATATGTTGTAGATAAACATTGATTCCTACTCAGACTTTATCAGCTTTTAACAGAAATTAATTCTTGACATAGTGTTTTATAGGTAATTAACTAACTCAGTAATCTCCAGAAGCAGACAATAAATGAGTAGCTAAGGGTGAGTGGCCAATGTTTGAGACACTTAGCATTTCCTTTATAAAAGGCACAGTCTATATTTGATATGGCGATTAAAACTAGTGGCTGCCAGTAAAAGAGGAAGAAAAAACAAAAACTCATTAAAAATCAGAGAAATGTAAACCTTGTATGAAGTATTGATGGTATTATCCATGTCTTGATTTAAAGGTATAAAATGGGAATGATTGTTGCAAATGACTCTTAGTAAACACTTGAAATATTAACCAATGAAAACATAATCAGTATGTCATATATAGTGTCTGATTAGTCTTACTCTTTGTGAAGTGTGCAAAGGAAGAATACAGGGTATTTTCTGCATTCGTATTTATTGATCCTATGAGATCCTCAAGAAGAGAAGAGAGATGATGGAGAGAAAGGTCTAAGAGAGAATCTAGTGCAGAAACTGTTTAAGGGGGAATAATTGAAGTACAATCTGTTGGAGAGTGTGAAGTAAAGTCACATCATATAAAGAAGTTTCATAATGAATCTGAACTCATGGTAACTAAGAAAGAAGAGCATTTCAAACAAGATAGATTTTCTTATGCAATTCCAAGTGATCAAACCAAAGAAAGAAATGTAGTCATTGGATATAATCATTAGATCCAGGTGGATTTTCCATGTAGTTTTCAGAAGAGAAAGGGATTAGAACTGGGTAGAACTTGTTTCTCCTTCAATAAATGTGGCATAATCTAAAAAAGTAGGGCATTACTCAAGATCAATAAAACAAACAACAACAAATCCTGGCGAGGTTGCGGGGAAAAGGGAACACTTTTACATTGTTGGTGGAGCTGTAAATTGGTGCAACCACTATGGAAATCAATATGGAGGTACCTCAAAAAACTAAAAATAGATCTACCATATGACCCAGCTATAACACTATTGGGTATTTACCCAAAGGGAGATGGGTCATCATACCACAGAGACACCTGCATCTCCATGTTCAATGCAGCGCTTTTCACAAT
>VMDO01034368.1:0-17068 GCA_007922755.1 Pedetes capensis | reverse complement strand
ATGCCTCCTCAAAGTAGAGTCTACCGTGATGACAGATATGGAGTAAAACCCTAAGGACCTCCATTTGCTGATGTGGCATGACTCAAAATGAAAAGAAACAACTGTAAACATCCATTAATAATTGGAATATGGAATGTATGTAGTATGAAACTAGGAAAATTAGAAATCATTAAAAGAGAAATGGAGTGCATAAACATTGACATTCTAAGCATCAGTGAGCTAAAATGGACCGGCATAGGCCATTTTGAATCACACAATCATATGGTCTACTATGCTGGGAATGATAAACTAAAGAGAAATGGGGTTGCATTCATCATCAAAAAAGACATTTCAAGATCTGTCATGAAGTACAATGTTGGAAGTGATAGAATAATACCCATATGCCTACAAGGAAGGCCAGTTAATACAACTATTATTCAAATTTATGCACCCACCACTAAGGCCACAAATGAAGAAAGGGAAGACTTCTATCAGCTTCTGTAATCTGAAATAGATCAAACATGCAATCAAGACATACTGATAATCACTGGGGACCGGAATGCAAAGGTTGGAAACAAAGAAGAAGGCTCAGTAGTTGGAAAATACCGTCTTGGGGACAGAAACGAAGCTGGAGATCACATGATAGAATTTTGTCAGACCAATGACCTTTTCATTACAAATACATTTTTTCAACAACATAAACAGAGACTATACATATGGACTTCACCAGATGGAACATACAGGAATAAAATTGACTACATATGTGCGAAGAGACAATTGAAAAGCTCTATACAAAATGTCAAAACAAGACCAGGTGCTGACTGTGGATCAGACCATCAACTTCTCATATGCAAGTTCAAACTGACGCAGAAGAAAATTAGAACAAATACACGAGAGCCATGGTATGACCTTGAGTATATCCCACATGAGTTCATAGACCCCCTCAGAAATAGGTTTAATGCATTAGACACAAATGATAGGAGACCAGAAGAGTTGTGGCATGACATAAAAGATATCATTCAAGAAGAAAGCAAAAAGTTCTGAAAAAGACAAGAAAAAAAAGACCAAATTACATGTCAAAAGAGACAGTAGAACTTGCCCTTGAACGTCCAGCAGCTAAAGTAAAAGGAATATATGATGAAGTTAAGGAAGTAAACAGAAGATTTCAGAAGGCAGCTCAAGAAGACAAAAACAAACATTATAATGACATGTGCAAGAAGCTGGAAGCAGAAAACCAAAAGAGAAGAACACGCTCTGTGTTTCTCAAGCTTAAGGAAATGAAGAAAAAATTCAAGCCTGGAGTGGCAGTAGTGACAGATTCTACAGGGAAAATATTAAATGATGCAGGAAACATCCAAAGAAGATGGGAAGAATACACAGAGTCATTATACAAGAAAGGATTGGTAGATGACCAACCATTCCAAGAGGTTGCATATGAAGAGGGACCAATGGTGTTGAAGGATGAAATGGAAGCTGCCTTGAAAGAACTGGTGAAACACAAGGCTCCAGGAATTGATGGGATCCCAACAGAGATGTTTCAACAAACAGATGCAGCACTGGAGGTGTTAACATGTTTATGCCAACAGATTTGGAAAACAGCTACTTGGCCAACTGACTGGAAGAGATCCATATTTGTGCCTATTCCTGAAAAAGGGGATCCAACTGAATGTGCAAACTATTGGACAATATCATTAATATCACACACCAGCAAAATTCTACTAAAGATCATTCAGAAGCGACTGCAGCAGTATATAGACAGGGAATTACCAGAAAATCAAGCGGGATTCAGAAGAGGGCGGGGAACCAGGGACATCATTGCTGATGTCAGGTGTATATTAGCTGAAAGCAGAGAATAACAGAAAGTGGTCTATCTATGTTTTATTGCCTATGCAAAGTCATTTGATTGTTTGGGTCATAACAAATTAAAGATAACACTTTGGAAAGTGGGAATACCAGAACACCTAACTGTGCTCATGAGAAATCTGTACATGAACCAGGAGGCAGTTATTTGAATAGAACAAGGAAACACTGAGTGATTTAAAGTTGAGAAAGGTGTGCATCAGGAATGTATACTTTCACCCTATCTCTTCAATTTATATGCTGAGCAAATAATCCGAGAAGCTGGACTTTATGTGGAAGAATGTGGCATCAAGATTAGAGGAAGGCTCATTAACAACCTGTGTTATGGAGATGACACAACTCTGCTTGCTGAAAGTGAAGAGGATTTAAAACATTTACTGATGAAGATCAAAGATCATAGCCTTCAATATGGGTTACAACCAAACATCAAACAACAAAAAAAAAATCCTTATGCCTGGATCAGTACTCAACTTCACAATAAATGGAGAAAAGATTGACGTTGTCCAGGATTTTGCTTTGCTTGGCTCTATAATCAATACCCGTGGAAGCAGCAGTCAAGAAATCAAAAGACACATTTCTGTAGGAAAAGCTGTGGCAAAAGATCTCCTTAGAGTATTGAAAAGCAAAGATGTCACATTGAAGATGAAGGTGTGTCTGACTCATGCCATGGTATTTTCAGTGGCATTATATGGTTGTGAAAGCTGGACTTTGAACAAGAGAGACAGAAAAAAAATTGATGCTTTTGAATTGTAGTGCTGGAGATGTCTATTGAATATACCATGGACTGCCAAAAGAACCAACAAATCTGTCCTAGAAGAAGTGCAACCAGAGTTCTCCTTGGAAGCAAGAATGGCCAGACTGCGTCTTACATATTTTGTACTTGTAGTCAGGAGAGATCAATCCCTGGGGAAGGACTTCATGTTTGGATGAGTGGCGGGTCAACACAAAAGAGGAAACCCTCCACCAGATGGAATAACACAATGTCTGCAACAATGGGCTTAAACATAAATAAGATTGTTTGCCTGGCACAGAATCAGCAAGTGTTTCTGTACATAGGGTCGCTATGAGTCAGACTTGACTCGATGGCACCTATCAACAACAACAACAAAATTTCAAGGTAAACAGTAAATTTGAGTAAGATGAAAACATAGAAGTGCATCTATTCTACATAGATTTTTTGCCTACATACAGCACCATTCTAGTACACTCTTGTAGGTTTGCATAAAAATAATATTGGCATTTATTTTGTATGTATGGGCAGGGGTTTCTAGGAGTAGAATCTAGAGCCATGCACGTACTAGGCATGTTGTCTACTACTGATGTACAACTCTATCCTAATTTGATATTTACAATTCTTAGACTAATACAATACATACATTCTGGAAAACTTTCTTTTTGGAAATGTATAAAAAGAACTAATAAAACCTATGAAATAAATGTAATGGCACTGGTAAACCTATAAGAAATGAAGGCAGATCATTCATAGAGACAAAAGTTATGTATTTCTCAACAGATGAAAGCTAGTACATGAGCAAAAATTCCCTGTAGGGAATACAAAGATTTCTGCTAATTTAGAGAGTTCTTTTGTGTGAGCAACAGTCAGGGTCTAGTACCTGAAGAAGTGTAGAAAACAAGCTGGAATTCTCACATTAATCTTTATCTCCACAGAGCTATGAAACCATGAACCAGGAAAAAGGAATATAATCCTTAGTAAGTACAGAGCAAGAAGAATAGAAAGACAAAAACAGAAAATGATTCTTCAAGTTTATCTACCATGTAGATATAAAGACTGAATTCATCTCATTGTGTGAAGGAGATGGGGAAAGAAGGTGGGGGGAGAAAGAAAGAAAAAAAAGAAAGGCAAGGGAAAGTACAGTAAAACCATCAGGATAATTATTCAGCTTAAAGAAATTCATAAATGTAATATTGTCTAGATTTGACCCCCTGAAAAAATGCAAAAATTCACTGAAGAAGAAAATACACCACAGTGAATCTTAGGTATGTGATAAATAAAGTTTATATAACTACTATCTTGTTCTAAGTATGATAGTGTGTATTCAGAATAAATATCATATCAATACCAATATTTTTAAATATAAGTTTTGGATTGTACATATTTTACATGTTGTTAAAATAAAAGAATACCTTTTGTGTGTAGTATTCAACTCAAGTAGATGAAAGCTTAAAAGATTTATTTGGGCATAAATATTCTCTTCAAGAACCAAGAACTTTCTGATGATTTTTTTTTCCCATTGGTGTACATACAAAAGAAAATATGGAATCTCTAAGAAAGAAAACTGTCAGACTACAAAAATGAATAAAATTTAAAAGGAATGGTCAGATCAGAGAGTGGTAAGAGGGCAGAATGAATAAAACCATGCTTTAACCAGGAAAAAAGAATGGACATATAGCATATAAGGTCTCTATTTAGAGTAGAGATTTCTGGAGGGTGCCTTAAATTAGTGGAACATGAAGCATGCACTGAAATCAGAGCAAAGACATGAAACATTTCACATGGAGAAGTGGAACCAGCTGCACACTAGATGAGTGATGCTCAACCCAGACAAACAGTGTTAAGTGTGTGTGGAGAACTTTTATCTATGCAGACTGATTGGGGCACAAAGTCTGAAACACATAACAAAAAGACCTCACCATTTATGTACTAGGAACTGACTGATGGATCAGGCAGCAGCAGGTAATACACAAGCAAACTCTTCTCAGAAAGAGCCATGGGGAACAAGAACAGTGACCTTCCAAGCCTGCCCCAATGGGGAGATACATAAACCACCACAGGAAACTGGGGTACAACTGCAAGACTGAGAAAAACAGTAAAATGCCAAGTCTGACTCACTAACAGGTGCTACAGGAACAGACCATGCAGCCAAAGCCTAAGGAGTTGCAGTAATGCTGAGTAAGTGAGCATAGTGAGACAGCAGGTGACCATTTTCCTGCCCCTCCTTGTAGGGATACAGCCCAGAAAGGAGGGAAAAAGACAAGGCTCTGAGTCTGAGTGGCTCAAGGCTTATCTAACCCATCTCGAGGCCTGACCGCATCACCTTG
Source organism: Pedetes capensis (assembly GCA_007922755.1). Taxonomy (NCBI): domain Eukaryota; kingdom Metazoa; phylum Chordata; class Mammalia; order Rodentia; family Pedetidae; genus Pedetes; species Pedetes capensis. Next base: position 12,169 of record VMDO01034368.1, on the reverse strand, counting down.
TTTGTCCCCTCAGAATGGCTGGTTAGCCAGAGATGGGTAAGATTCCTCAAGGGAAGTACAACCTAAGACAGGCACAGTAACAGAAGGGCCATCAGGAAAGCTAATAGCTTACTGAACTGAAGCCTACAAGGCCAAGGCAGAGTGGCTAAAGTGGTCCCTAATGGCTTGCCTTAGACACATCTGGTTTGAGCCTTGAGATAGAGCACACAAGGACTAGCCCATGTGGTGAGGCAAGATGCTCCCCCTGACCAACACAGCCAGGGAGTGTCCCTCACTGAATTTCAGGATACATCACATCACCTGATGTCATTTAATTGCCTAACCCATAACATCATAGAAATTTCACAGATTCTGATTGGTCCCTAAGGGTTTATAAGCATGCTATGCATGCACTCTCTCTTGCACACCCATTCCATCAGATCATCATCGAGAGTAGAGGTCTTAGGAAGCAACCACGGAGAGTAGCCTTCAGGGAGAGAAGAACCAAGAGATCATTCACAGAGAACACTCGAAGAGCCAGAGTAGCTGTGAGCATAAATCTCTGAGTCATCTCTCTGGAGGCTTCTCAGAGTGTTTGTGAGCATAATTCTCCAGGCAGAGCTGAGCTATCCACCATTGTGAACTGTAACACTTGTGAACTGTAACACTTAAGAGCTGTAACAATAATGTCAAGAGCTGTTTCCAGAGGACCTCCCAGAGTTGTTCCTGACTCCATGGCAGTCACCCAATCTCGTGAGTCCCCAGAGAAGGTGTGTGGAGCTCCAAATCCAGACCCTCTCAAGAGGATCCCCACACCTCTCAAAAGGCCTGGTCATTTAAGGAGTGTTAGCCAAGCTATCAGAAGACTTTTCCCATTTAAGTAAACTGTTCCAGAGCCAAGATTCAAGACACTCTAAGAAGCTGGGGGAATCTATGCTTAATGTAAGATGAAAAGTAACTGGTGGATATAGAGAGTGCTCTCTGAGCATATGAAATTAAACAAACCCAGAAGCAAGCTGTTGGTGGCTCTGAGACCTTGGAAGCTCCAAAAATTACTCCAACAGCTGAAGGGGTTCTGGCCAGTGCTGGGTCCAAAACCAAAATGCCCACAGTGGGGTTTATGGACAAACATAGTTTGTAAGTTAGAGGGACGAAAACTGGAGTGCCTCAAAAACAAGTAGAGGGAACTGGATGGCACATACTCTTTATAACATACAAGCTGCATGATGGGAAGGAATTTCTGAAATTGCTCTTTGATAACATCTGGAAAAGAGGTAGTAGTCTTAAGGAACAGAAGTACTGACACATTACAGTTGTTGTTGTTTGGTGTCCTGGATTCAGGTTCAACTCATAGTGACCCTCATAGGGTTTTCAATGGCTGATTGTTTCAGGATTGTTTTCAGGAGTATACTGCCACATCCTTCTCCCATTTTTCTGGTGCTGGCGGTCATATGCTCTGAACTAATCAGTGGATATTGAGCGATTTTTTTTTCTGCATGGGCTGAACAGTCTTGGATGTTTTTAATAGGATTTTTTGTTTTGCTTTGTGTTTTATTTGCTTTGATTTGTTTTTGTTTTGCTTCCTTATCTGCATTTATCTGTTTGTTTAACTGTTTATATTTTAACTATTATATTTTATATTTTGAATTATGTGTGGGCTACTGAAGAGTTGTTTAATTCTGATGGTCTCTTCTGAGCTTTCCCCTTTACTACTTTACCTAAGCCTCTAAACTTGCAGATCTGAAAAAGTTTTGCTATCATTCTCACTGACCATAAGTTCCAAAAAGTAGTTGGTTTAGGGTACATTACTTGAATAATAACTCCTAAATTTATTTGCAGATTAAGAAATAAGAAAACCTCAGAATAAAAATACACTGAATATGAAAAGTCAGGTTGGATGGGAAACCCCAATGACCAAAGCCCTTTAATAGACAATTTTAAAGCAATGGAGTTCTTAAAGATTATCAAACAAGAATTTAGGAGTCTGATTATAAATATGTAAAAAGATTTAAAGGACACCACAGTGAGAGCAATTGATTCACTGGACAAAAAAGTATCTAATTTAGAAGAGAAATTCAGCAAGGAAATCGAGATCCTGAAGGATCAAACAAAAATGCTGGAAATATAAAACAAAATTAATCAACATAATATTGCAGTAGAATCTTCAATATCCAGACTGGATGAGGTCAAAAGTGGCTGAGTAAGATGTTGAAGATCAGATGCATTTAGATCCTAACAAATATAGGAAGACAAAGCAGTGTGATCAATGCTTTCAAGAGGTCTTTGTTAAAATGAAGAGGCACAACTTAAAAATTCAGGGAATCCATAAAGGAGCTGAAAACTGCACTAGAGGATTAGAAATTATTTCAATGAAATGATTGATGAGAACTTCCCAAAACTAAGAAAAGACTAAGCATCCATGAAGGAGCTTAAACCATGAAGGAAGCTGAATCCATGAAGGATCTGAATCCTGAAGGAGCTGAAAACTGCAATAGAGGATTAGGATTTTTTTCAATGAAATGATTGATGAGAACTTCCTAAAACTAAGAAAAGGCTTAGATATCTATGTAACTTAAATGCCCAGAACTCCAAATATAGTAGACCAGAACAGATCCTCCTCACACATTATAATTGGATTGGTAAATCCAGAGAGCAAAGAAGCTATTTTAAAAGCTACAAGAGAGAAATGCCAACTAACTTACAAAGGCAAACACATCAGAATAACAGTTGACTTCTCAAAAGTAATTTAAAGAAAAGTAAAGCATGGTCAGACATCATTCAAGCCCTGCATAGAATAACTGCCAACCAGGATTACTTTCTCCAGCAAAACTACTTTTTACAATATATGGAAAGTTCAAGGTATTCCATGACATTGACAAATGCATACGATTCATGACCACCAAGACAGCATTGCAGAAGTTCCTTAATGAAATACTACACATGGGAACTGTAGAACATTTTCAATTTTGCAAGATAAAAGGAACAAATAATAGATATGAGGGGAACTCATTAATACAATAGGCAAAAAGTGGATCAAAATATAAAAAACACCAACATGACACATAACAAAAAGCTACTCTGAATAATTACCTTAGATGTAAATGGTCTCACTCACCAATCAAGAGGCAGTGACTGTCAAACTTTATTACAAAATAAAATATTTCAATTCATGGGATTCAAGACATGCACCTCATCCACAAAGAATATAAAAGTATGAAAACTAAAATCAATATACCAAGCAAATGGAAAGAAAAAGAAAAGCAGAGATAGTGATATTATTTTCAGACAATTTAGACTTCAATGTCAAAATAATCAGAAGAGACAAAGATGATTACTACATAGTAGTAAAAAAAGAGGTCAATCAGAAACCCGTAATAATACTTAATATTTATTCACCAAGTATAGTCCACTTAGTTTCATAAAACCAACTTTACTGTTGATAAAGGAGCATATTGGGACAGATATAATAATCATAGGAGATTTCAATACCCCACTTTCTTGAAGAGAGAGGTCAACAGAGCAAAAATCAGCAGAGAGATGATGGAGTTTAACACCATCAAAGGCCAAGTGGACCTTTCAGATATCGGCAGAATTTTCCATACACCTGATGTGGAATATATATTTTTATCAGCATCACATGGAACTTTTTCTAAAATAACCACATTTTACTCCACACACAAAAAAATGCCTAAACAATTACCAAAAAAAAATGACAATATCCCTTATTATCAGATCACAATGGATAAAACTAGAACTCAAAAGCAAGAACAATTTTCAGAAAAGTTGTACCTGTAATCTAAATAGTACATTTAGCAGAAGTAATCAGAGAGGAAATCAGAAAATGCCTACAATTAAATGAGGAGAAAAACACATCCTACCACAATTTATGGGCTACAGCAAAGACAGTCCTAAGAGAGAAGTTCATAGGCATGAGTGCCTTCATCAATAACTTAGGGAAGGCTCAATTAAATAACCTAATGACATAAAACACTAGAAGGCCAACAACTTGCCAACTACAAAAGGGTTACTCAGAAAGAAATTATCAACTCAAGGCAGAAATTAACCAATGGAATTTGAAAAGACAATACAGAGAATTAATGAAACCAAGTACTCTTTCTTTAAAGTTGGATTAAACTGACACACCTTTCGCCAGGTTTACCAAAAGAAAGAGAGAAAACATTCAAATTTTTAAAAATCAAAGATAAAAGTGAGGACATAACAGCAGATACCTATGAAATTCAGAAGACCATCAGAGAATACTTTGAGAAATTGTCATCTCCAAAAAACAAAAATTCAGAAGAAATGAATAAATTTCTGAACACATATGAATTGTCAATACTAAGCCCAGAGGGAACTGATGTGATGAACAGACCTATTACATTCACTGAATTAGAGACAGTAATGTATACCTTTCAAAAACAAAAAGTGTAGTGCCTGAAGGGTTCATAGCTGAAATGTACCAAACTTACAAGTAAGAATTAATATTTATTTTCCTCAAATTATTTCAAAAAATAGAAAAAGACAGGATTCCTTCAAAATCATTCTACAAAGCCTGTACCATAATGATACCAAAACTGGAAAAGGACTCTTTAAAGAAAGAGAATTATAGACCAATGTCCCCAAAGAACATTGATGCAAAAATCTTCCATAAGATTCTGACAAACGAAATTAAGCAACACATTAAAAAGTTCATAAACCATGATCAGGTGGACTTCATTTCACAAATGCACTCAGGCAAGAGAAAGAAATTAAAGGAATATAGATAGGGAAACAAAAGGTCAAATTATTCTTATTCATGGACTACATGTTTCTTTACCTAAAGGATCACAAAAATTCCACTAGAAGACTTAGAGCTAATTAGCTCCTTCAGTAAATAGCAGGATACACAATTAACACTCAAAAATCAGTAGCCTTCCTTTACACAAATAGTCCACAGGAAGAGAAGGAAACCAAGGCAACAATTTCATTCACAATAGCGTACCAAAAACTAAATATCTAAGAATCAATCTAACCAAAGAACCTAAAGATCTCTATAAGGAAAACTTCAAAACATTTAAGAAAGAAATACATGGTGGTAGAAGATGGATGGAACTTCCTTGCTCAAGGATCTGGAGAGCTAAAATTATGAGCATGGCTATCCTAACAAAACTGATTTACAGATTTGATGTAATCCTCACCAAAATTCAAATAACAGATTTTGCAAGAATAGAAAAAAATTATCCTAAAATTCATATGGAAGCACCAAAGACTGCATATTGCCTAAACAATCCTAAGCTGCAAAAATAGTGAAGGAGGTATTATGATAGCTGATTTCAAACTATACAACAGGACCATAGTGGCAAAAACAGCTTTGTACTGGCACAAAAATAGGTTTGAATGGAACAGAATTGAATAACCAGAGACATAGCCACACAACTACACCCAGCTGATTTATGACAAAGTGTCTAAAGATTTTCAATGGAGAAAAGATATTCCCTTCAATAAATGGTGCTAGGAAAACTATATCCATGCACAGAATACTGAAAATAGATCTATCTCTCTCAATCTGTATGAGAGTCAACTTAAAATGGATCAAAGACCTCAACATTAAATTGGAAGTTTTAAAGCTACCGCAAGAAAAGATAGGGATATGCTCCAACAATAGTTATGGGTAAGTATTTCCTCAACATGATTCACATTGCCCAGGAAACCCCACAAAGAATTGGCAAATGGGATTACATGAAGCAATAAAACTTCTTTGCAGCAAAGGAAAAACTCAATGTAATAAAGAGAGAGCCCATAGAATGGGAGAAAAAAATTGCATCCTACACATCTTACAGAAGTTTAATTTCTAGAATATGCAAGGAACTTAAGAAATCATACACCACAACAATAAGTAACACAGTAAATAATTGGGCAATGGGACCTGAACTATTTTTAAAAAATAAGTATGAATATCCATTAAGCACATAAAAAATGCTCATTATCCCTAACTATTAGAAAAACAGATCAAAACAACACTGCAATTCTATCTCACTCCAGTAAGAGTGGCCAAAATTAACAAAATAAATAATAATAAATGCTGGCAGGGATGCAGAGAAAAAGGAACACTTTTACACTGCTTGTTGGACATAAAATTAGTTCAGCCACTTTGGAAATCAATATGGAGGTACCTTAGAAAAAAAGAAGTAGAAGTGCTGTATGACCAAACTATACTGCTCCTGGGACTATACACAAAGGAATATAAGTCATCATACCACAGTGAAACTTGCACCTCCATATTTAATGCAGCACTCTTTACAATTGTAAAGGTATGGAATCAACCATGATGTCTATCAACAGAGGAGTGGATTGTAAAATTGTGGTATATACACACAATGGACTATTACTCAGCAATAAAGAATGAATTTATTTAATTTGCAGCAAAATGGATGCAACTGGTGAACATCATCTCAAGTGGATTAACCCAGTCCAAAAAAGAGAGATACCAAATGTTCTATCTTACATGTGAGAGCTGAATCTGGATAAAAGGAAGAAAGGAACCTATACATATGTAGATTCATAAAAATGAACAATCATACTTAACTAATAAGAGAAAATAAAAGCAGAGTAGAAAGAAGTGGGGTGGGGATCAGGAGATGGCCACAAGATAGCAGAAGGGATGAAAGAGAGGGGAAATGGGGGAAAAGGAAAAAGAGGGGAGGAGAATCTCAAAATACGTGATGAAACTATTTCAATACATGGGACAAATAGGGAAAAGGAAATAAAAAATCAATGTGAATATAACCCATGAACGCATACTATTTTTATTACATATTAATCCTATGGTTCTGTAAAACATGTAAGTTGATGAAACTGTAACCAAAAGTAATATAATAGTTGCATAATGGAAATAGTGAAAGTCTTATTATTCTGGACTTGACCAACATTTATAAAGAAAGAAAAAAAGAAAGAAGAAAAAAGACAGAGAAAGGAGAAAGAAGAAGGAAGGGAGGAAGGAAGGGAGGAAGGAAGGAAGGAAGGAAGGAAGGAAGGAAGGAAGGAAGGAAGGAAAGAGAGAAAGAAAGAAAGAGAGAGAGAGAGAGAGAGAGAGAGGGAGAGAGAGAGAGAAAGGAAGGAAGGAAGAATGGATCAGGCAGATTTTTGTTTCCACTTCCATCATTTATTCACTTGACCTTGGTAAATTCCTTAATTTCTCTAACTTTCAGTACTCCCGTAGGCAATAAAGTGTAAATAATTGTATGTATCTTATGGGTGTTAAATCTCACGATGATGATGATATTTATAATAGTATTTATTAATTAATAATAAACTGCTCTGACAACTGCATAACTGAAAAAAGTGATGTTCAGTTATGACTTCAAGTTATAAAAGTGTGTTTTAAAGAAACACTTAACAATTTTACATTAAATTAGCAGGGGGAGAAATAGTTGACTTTTTTTGAAAATAATAGAAAGAGAAAGTGACAATAAATAAATAAATACCTAGTTTGAGAATACTATTCAAGCTGAACACTTTCATTAACAGAGCAGAAATCAAATTTTCAGAGGCAAATAGTGGAATTATTGCTTACTAATAGGCTCCTAAAGTGTGTAGCTTCACAATATTCAGAGAACCATCAAAGCATGAAATGCAATGTCTTGCCTAGGTTCTGAACTCCTTTAAATATGACGTAGTTTCCCAGAATTGACCCATTTTCCATATCTTTAACATCCCAGATCATGGCCCAAGGTATTAGAATTTTAATGCACCAACAGAGTAATAGTTTCTCTGTTCTTCACTGAGATAAAAAAATATTCAGCATACTTTAAAAAAACAAAATGAAATGAACACTTTTGTTATGGTAAATACTTATTAATGAACATACCTTATATGTAGAGGATATATAGTCATTTTTCACTAGGAACTTAGATTCTTTCACTCAGCCACAAGTGCAGCAGAAAAGCTGTGAGCCCTACGTGAAAAGACATGTCCATTTTACTACCTGCTAAACAGCAAAGCCCTAAAGCTGGCTTCAGAAGAAGGGTATATTCTAGAAATATTATTAAAATATTATGACTGTTGAACATTAATGAAATGACATCAATAATGTTGTTAACATATTTCCTTGGCATTTTTATAAGATATCATAAATGTCAGCTACAATTTGTGTTTGTGTTGATTTTATGAAACTACATAAGCAATGACACTGATGTTGTCCTGAATATTTTACACTTTTTACTTTCAAGAAGAAACAGAAAAACATGGTATTAAGGGAGAGAATCTCACATAAACATATGACTTCTTTGACTCATACTAACTCAGAAGAAGCAATTCCTAAATATGATGGGAAGCTGACCACGTGTTGATGTAGAGGTCCTTGTCACATCATATTATTTGATATTGTTTTTTGGACTGGGGGAAAATTCAAATGCCACTCATTTATTGGGAGAAAAGAATTTACAGTGGAAGAAAGACTCAATTTATCTAGAATTGTAGGGGGCAGTGACCTAAAAGCCATGGACACCGACTGTTGTCTGCTCAATGAACTATCCATGATGCCTGGATCAAAAATCTGTTAGAAGCTGAATACCCCCACAACCAGTCATATATTGAAGTCTTAATCCCTAATGATTTTGAAATAGAGTCTCTGAGGAAATAATTAAATTTCCATGAGACCTAAATTCAAAAGAACTTGTGACTTCATAAGAAGATATACAAGAGTCATCCCTGCTGGCTGGGCATGGTGGTGCACACCTATACTCCCAGCAGCTGGGGAGATGGAGGCAGGTGGATCTCAAGTTCGAGACCGGAGGCAGTCTGTGTAACTTAGTGAGACCCCATGTGTCAAAAAGTAAAGAAAATGGGGTGGGGGCACAGCTCAGTGGTCCAGCACTTGCAGAGCATGCAAGCACGAGGCCCTGGGTTCAACCCCCAGTAACACACACACACACACACACACACACACACACACACGTAAAAAGTAAAAAGAGTCACCCCTGCTTGAGCTTACAGAGGAAAGAACACGTGGGGACACAGACAAAGGTGGGCTATGTGCAAGCTAGGAGGAGAGAGGCCTTGTCAGAAACTAAACCTGTTGGCACCCTGATCTTGAACTTCTACCTTACACAACACCATGCAGATTGATTTTTGTTTAAGGGACCCAGTCTGTCGTACTTTATTATGGCAGCCAGATCATTCTAGAGGAACATCTCTGTGCTTTACTCTTTTTCACAGAAATGAGGTGGAAGTGTACAATATCATTGTCAAAGAATTAGTATGGACTCAGCTTTAAGTGATGATATATGGAAGGCATATCAGTAAAAACATTATAATTTATATTACATACTACATTTTTCAGGGAAGGCAATTAATTTCTGAATAATCACCAAAAATCCAAGAATTACTCTACTTCCGGGAAAAAATACTAAAATAAAATAACAACAGAAACTAAAACAAAATTCTTCTTTCTGTTTTACTTGATATGTGTTCTTCCCTGTATAATGGTTCAACTGAATAGTAGTTTCATGTTTTCCTGAGAAGGAAATGCAAAAGAAAGAAAAGAAAAGAAAACAGAAAAGAGAAGAGAAGAGAAAAGAAAGGGAAAAAAAGAAAAGAAAAATGAAAAGATCCTGCTATTAGAGAGAAAGAAGGAATGAATGCATGAACTAAGTTGTTTTATTTAACTGTCAAAATTCAATTATGCAAAATTTGCTGGTGGTATATTTTTAAAATAAAAAAATTGAAAGTTGAAAGGACAAGACTATAAATAACATTGACGTAATGTTTACTCTAGCTCTGTGATAAATACAGTATTCCAACTTTCAAATGCAGCTGTAAGATCAGGTTGCAGAGACACAAGATGAGAAAATGAGTCTTAGCAATTTGAATAGCTTGTTACAGGTCACACAGCTGGTGAGGCAGAATTTTCCTACACTGCAAACAGAACCAAAACTGAGCTCTTATTACTGCTTCTGTATACTATGTTTCTGTTTTCTTTTTCATTGAAATCTCATTCCCTTCAACATTTTTCAAACTACCTAGTTATTCTTAGGGCTGGGATTTAGCTCAGTTGGTAGAGCGCTGCTCTCCAGTCTCTGAGTTCTCAGGTTCAATTCTCAGCACGGCAAAAATGGGGGAAGGATGTGGCAATCCACTCCCAAGGTAATCCCTAAACAATCAGCCATTGAAAACCCTATGAAGGTTGATATGAGTCTGACATTACTCTGACACCTAATAACAAAAACAAGTTATTCTAATGTAATAAAGATAAAAACCATGTTTCAAAAATATACTTTATTAAAATCAGTGACAACTCTATCTCACAAATCTTTAGAATACCTAAAAATAAGGAATAATATTTAATATGTTAAAGAAAGTTTATTAGTCATGATATTTATTTGACCAGAAGAGCCTTAATAGTCCCCTCAGCTTGATCACACTTCACACAGGCATCTTCTTGAACGTGACTATAGGTATTTACTATCTTTTTTCTCAGATAATTTGCTTTAGAAATTTCCAATTACAAATTCCTTATCAGTTTCACATGCAAATCTCCAGTCTTCTTGCCAGTTTCATAGCCCAGGAATGTCTTTGTCAAGGACCTAGGGGCCATCTCCTTGAAATGTAATCATCAAGAAGGGTGGAGCCCTATTTCTCAGACTCTGTAGGATGTTAGGAGCTTAATTTACATAAGCTCCACTCAGCAAACACAGATGGCCTGATCTCATGTTGACCAAACTCCCTCCTAATATCCTTTCTTACTTTTCAACTAGGTTATCATTGTTGTTGTTAAGTGCCATAAAGTCAGTGTCTGAACCGTAGCAACTCGATGTACAACATGTGGAACACTATTGTTAGTGCTTTTCTGCTATTCATAGGGTTTCCCATAGCTGGCTGTTTTGGGGGATTGTTTTTGGGGATTGTTTTGGGTTGCCTGGTCCTTCTCCCAAGCCTACAGCAGGTGGTCTCCAATCCAAGTACTAACCAGGCCTGACCCAGCTTAGCTTCTGGGACCAGTCGCCACAGTGGTACAGGTGCATTAGGGTTATCATGTTGCTGTTGATAGGTGCCATTGAGTCCTGTCCAACTCATAGTGGCCCTATAGGATTTTCAATGGCTGATTGTTTTGGGATTGCTTTGGGAGTGGATTGCCACAAACTTTGTATTTTCCCATTTTTGTGGTGCTGGGAATTGAACTTGGGACCTCGGAGACTGCAGAGCAGTGCTCTACCAACTGAGCTAAATCATAGCCCAAGGTTATCATAGTATTTAAAAATTCTCCCACCTTTTATTTTCAGAATTGAGTTTGACAAAGTCTTGAATGAAATCACCCTCGACTGTGTGAATGAAATAAACATCCAAATAGTAAAGGAGTAAAAATAGATTTTACTCAGAAGCAATTGCAAAAGGAGAATAGTCTCCCAGTGGATTAAATTCTGAGCAAAGCAAGGAAGAGCAGAGATGTGTAATCAAGGAACATGTTGGGATGGTGCTGAGGGGATGATGGACCAGTGGATGGAATATTACTAAGAGAATACATGAATTGTAGAGGAATTCTTGCAAAACTGTCCTAATAGAATTCTAGTTGAATACAGGCAGAGTGATTACACATCACAAGAAGGATGGTGGAAAATCAAAGTTGATTAAATAGTAAAAAGTGATTAGATATTGAGGGTGGTATATACTAATTAAACTTACTTGAGAATCTTGATAAACCTGGACATGCATGCCTGGGGACAAGTCTCAAGGTCAAAATCTCCTTCAGAAAAGATTAAAGCTTGATTAAAGTTTGGTCAAAGAAAGAATGTTTGTCACTTATTATTCTTATCTGGAGTAATCTTTCCTTAACAACTTATTTTTCAGGAATATTGAAAAGATTCTAGTTTTGTGATCCTTTCAAAGTTTTTCCTCAGATTCACAAAGTACATTTCAATGTTACCTGTCAGTGTCAATTGTCTACACAATATGATAAAAGATAGGAAAATCCCTGATAAAATAAGTATGTTGAAATTCCTACAAGTTGTTTCATTGATTTTCTCAATTTTAAATCCTGGCACTGGTGTCATAAAGTTATGTCTATTTAGCTGACATTGATGATGTATGCACAAATTAATCCTTGAGAAATGTTAGTCTGATTTCCTCATTTGCACTGACAGTAGTTGTATAGTGATACTTCTACTGCTCTTTCTCAGGGAGTGTCTGGTGGTGTCTGCTCCATGGACATTGATGT
>VMDO01034367.1:0-17024 GCA_007922755.1 Pedetes capensis | reverse complement strand
CATTTAAAGGATGCCATTCTACTGGATTATTATGTGTCTGGATTTGAGTGGGCGAAAGGAATGGGCTTTTCTGTTATTCAACATTCAAAACTGATGACTTTATTAGATATGTTACTTCATAATCTTAGAAGTAAGTACATTATTTTTCTCTTTTTTAGGAAAGGGAAATATAGTCTACCATCCAAAATAGTGTTGTTAAGCAAAAGTTCCTGGTTTTATTATAATTCCCTCTATGAAAATTATGGGGCTTTTTTCCTGGTTATATGAAAGATATGGCTCATATATTCATTAAGCTGTAAATCCTCAAATAGTACTTAAAAAGACTAATGTTCTCTTAATTTACCAAAGATATACTAATTGCATTTAAAGTGATATCTATATCAACCACTATCTGATTTTTTGCAACATTTTTGCATATCTAAAACTACTCTAGAAGCAAAAGTTTTATCAGCAAATTTTTAGCCTGTTCCTAAAATGGAATACCATGCCGCTAGAAAAAGGAAAGAATGAGGGAGGTTTCTAAGTATTTTTTAGAAAACTATTTACTGTTATTAAGTAAAGCATAGTGAAGATCTGTGTGCTTTTGTTTATAAAAAAGCAATAATAAGAATTCATATGTTTTTGTTTGTATGGACACAAAGAAAAGGTGGAAAAATACAGAAAAATACTAATCAAAATTACTTTTGGGAAAGGGTAGCAGAAACTAGGCGTGTGGGCAACAGGGAATAGAAATTTTTTTACAGTATATCTCATGTATATTTTTGGAAACATGACCATATCACCTATGCAAAAATTAAAATTTAAAAGAGAATATATGACATGGCAGTCTTAAGTTTTATAATATCTGAGTAGCATATTCATAACCTAGAAAGAGAATAAATTTTTGTGGCTCTCACATTCCAAATTTGGGAAAATATTTCCATTTTAATTTTTTTCCATACCTTATAATTGACTCAAGAAAATTTCTTTTAGGTGAAAATTTATTTTGTTAATATCAGTTCAAAAATGAATTTTTAAAACTTGAACAGAATCCATCCAACTACTTATAAACCATGAGAAAATGAAAGTATATATGTAGGACCAGAAAAAAAAAGCAAGGAATTTAAGTTTTGCTTCCAGAAGGGGAATAAAAAAAAGATACCCTCTCATACCTTTAAACTTAACAAGGTTATAGATACCATCAGTAAATAATGCAGTTTCAGTTTTTTTCCATAATAAAGGACGTAGATGATGCTTACGTTTTAAGTAAGTGGTGGCAGGGTCCTGAGCATATGGTTGCCACTCCCATTCAAACATTGTTGTTTTTAGGTGCATTGTTGTTAGGTGCCTTTGAGTTGATGTCTGACTCGTAGTGACCCTAGGTACAACAGGCAAAAACACTATTATCAGTGCTTTTCTTCTATTCATAGGGTTTTCAATGTTGAATTGATTTTTGGGAGTGGGTTGCCAGGTCCTTCTCCCAAGCCTACAGCACCTGGTGTTCCCAGGTCATCTCCCATCCAGGTACTAACCAGGCCCTACCCTGCTTAGCTTCTGAGATCTCATGCGATCAGAGGCCACAGTGTTATGCACGCAGGCCATTCAACCACAGCTTAATAGAAAAAGAACTAGAGAGACAGGACCTGTGTCCCATCCAGTGTTGAGCCGCATTTTACCTAATGCAGTTTTTGATCTAGTCCTTGTCTCAAACTTGTGCCGCACAAGACATTCTGGAGACAGCCTGCTTAGAATAAATTGGATCACCTTAATAGATTATTTGTAGAATTGTCTTTGTGAATTTACCCAACAGCTGATAGAAAAGTTTTTTTTTAATTGTGTCTACATTTAACATGTTTAGACTTGGCTTTCTTGTCATTGTTCCCTAAACAATGGAGGATAACAACTATTTACCTGGCATTTACATTGTATTAGATATTATAAGTAATCAAAAGACACTTTAAAGTATACAGGAGAGTGTGTCATGGTTATTTGCAAATATTGTGCTATTCTATATAAAAGACCTGAAGCATGTACAGATTTAGGTATCATTGGGGGTCTTGGAACCAATCCTGTATGGATACTGAGGGAGGATTATTTACCTTTCTAGGTCAAGTTTTTCCAGGGTCTGAACAAAATTGAGCTATAGAGTAGTAGTAGACAGATTGGATATCTGGCCTTTATCCAGATCCATATGCCTAGATTGCCTCCCCTATGTATAGAATGATTATTAGTAAGTAACTACAGAATCTTTTCTAATCTCTATGATGCTAAATTTTCCCCCAAATAGGAATAATAATAACAGGTAACATTTATGTGGCATTAGCTTGTGCCAGGCACAGCTCCAATTGCTTTACAAGTGTCTGGTATAGTTCACTCACAATGGAGAAAAACAAAGTTCAGAGAGGAGTTAAATAACTCCTGAAGGTCACATGAGGTCAACTTCAGCAAAGGAGAGCCAGTCCTGCTCAATCTTTTCAGTTTACCAAGGGTCTCACATGCATTTCTTATTTGATCATCACAGTACAATAATTTTGAAAATAGGTACTCTCTTTTTACAGAGAAAGAAAAGTAGACTCAGGTCACCTCCCTAGCAAGTGTCAGTTATGAGATACAATAGTAAGTTTTTCTATTTATTAGAAGTCTAGTCTTTTAGTACTCTAGATCCTCAAGAACAAATTTTATTTCTAGCAGTCTTGCTATTTCAGTGGTTTAATATTTTCATAGTTTAATCATATCATTGAATGTAATTTTTAAAAGAGCAAATATTCAGTTTGATAAGTGAAATGATAACCTCCTTAATTTTTAAAGCAATTAACCATAGAAAGGTGTTAGACACAAAAAAAGAGTTTTAAAGAGTCAGTGATTTTTCAGCATAAGGAAATAGTCTTATAAATGTATTTTTGTATTTGATAAGTATAATTTCATTTAGAATTATGATCAATTATCTAAGGATTCTTGTTTCTGTGCATCTCTAATTAATACTGCTTTTAATAAAATGATTCAGATTTTCCATTAACTTATGAATTGCTCTTATCCAATAGATTTCTTTCATTTATACAGTCATTTCCACTATTTTTTTAAAGTTTATTGTGGAAAGAGAAATGTAAAATTGTGCTGGATTCCACTAAGAATGACATAGAAAGCCTGCTTATCCAGCAACAGTTTGGTGCATCTGACATACATAAAAATGATATGGTGGGAAGATATGAGCAATGGACCAACTGACCTCATTAAACCAGATTTTAATTGTTATATAGTTTGGAAGCTAAGCAGGGTCAGTTGTGCCTGGTTAGTACTTGGATGGTAGACCACCTGGGAACAGCAGGTGCTGTAGGCTGGGGAGGACCTGGCAACCCACTCCCAAAAATCAATCTGCCATTGAAAACCCTATGAATAGCAAAGAAGCACTGACAATAGTGTTTCCCCTGTTGTACCAGAGCCTTTCAACTCTCCATCTCCAGCCACCCTGGTTTTAGGTCCATATACCCAGTATTAAAACTGGACACTAATTATCTGAATTCATCCTCCTAGGGTGTGGAGAAGAGTGTACATGTAGAATGGAAATAATATTTTACCACCACAAGTAAAAACGAGCATAACTAAACACGAAAAGACAATAGAAGTTAATATTTTTATTATATTCACTGTAGCAGTTAGGTCTAAGTTTTTTGACATTTATCTACTTCTTTTTCAACTGCACGAATGCCACAGAAGATAGTTCAGGATGGTTTGTTTTTTTGTTTTTTGTAGCTATTCCAGGACATACTTATTGTTAGATGCTGTAGAGTCAGTGTCCGACTCGTAATGATCCTGCATACAACAGGCGAAACACAATTGTTAGTGCTTCTCTTCTATTCATAGGGTTTTTAATGGCTAATTGTGTTTTGGGAGTGGGTTGCCAGGTCCTTCTCCCAAGCCTACAACACCTAGTGTTCCCAGGTGGTCTCCCATCCAAGTACTAACCAGGCCCAACCCTGCTTAGCTTCTGAGATCTAATGGGATCGGAAGCCACAGTGGCACCACCGCAGGCTACAGGACATAGTAGAACCACAGAATTCTTCATTTGAGGCTCCTGTTGGTGAAATTACATGGCTCTTTCTGCCCTCCGTCCAGCTCTCCCCAACCTCACCAGGCTCACAGTTGAGAAACAGCTTACATGAGGCCTAAGTCTGTGGCTGTGGGAAGGGACAAGCTATCTTGATACTTTACATAAAACTCCATATTTCTGTCTTCTGTTGAAAATCTTCAGGCCAGATACTCACATGGTAATGAGCCGCTAAAGCCAAGAGTTAGTGGATGCCATTCGTCTAAGTTTTCAGTTCTGAGTTCAGCTCTGCTATCTGTAGTGAGCAAATTTACCATGGGGTCTTCCTCACCAGCTATGTCAACCAGCTCATCTTTATTTTTAATCAATTAATTTGTTAATTACTAATTTTTGCAGTACTTGGGGCCTCACAGATACTTAGCAAGTGATTTAGCACTGGGCTGCATTCCCAGCCCACTTTTTTATATTCTATCTTGATTCAGGATCTTGCTTAGTCAGGAAGGCTGCCTCTGGCCTCAAACTTTTCATTCTGCCTCCGCCTTCTCAGTTGCTGGGATTACAGGCCTGTGCCACTGTACCTGACTTCATCTTTATTTTTATATACCCTTTTTCCCAAGGTCATTTAAAAAAATCTCTTTTCCATTTTAAAGTAATCTCTTGATAGATTTTGAATTTTTTTTTGCATCTTAAATTGGAAACATAAAAACTTTAGACAACTGTGTTGCTTTACAATAACTTACAGCTGTTGAGTGCATCAGCTGCTATTCTTCTACACAAAATGAAATTTTT
The DNA here is from genome assembly GCA_007922755.1 of Pedetes capensis. Taxonomy (NCBI): domain Eukaryota; kingdom Metazoa; phylum Chordata; class Mammalia; order Rodentia; family Pedetidae; genus Pedetes; species Pedetes capensis. Next base: position 12,211 of record VMDO01034367.1, on the reverse strand, counting down.
AATTTATAATGAAAAAATGAGAATTTTACTGTCTGCCCTCACAAATGCTGAACAAAGTTAACTGTGGCACATTTAGGACTCTTTGGATTATTTTTCTCTTGAAACAGCTATCAAAATAGTGGTTAAGATTTCTCTGGATTTTATTTCAGCACTACATATGTCCTTAGAGGACAGCCTAAAGTGGCTTGGGGAAGTTATGGCTGAAATTGGACCAAATCATTCACAGAAAAATGCAGAGTGGCATATATTTGATATAAAACAAGCCAATGCTATCATTGATTACTTAAAAATCAGGTATGGCTCTTTTTTCAGCAGCATTTACTTCTTATTTCATATCTTCAAGAAAATGTGTATTTAAATTTTAAAAGTTCAGTTTTTACATTGTTTCCCCTATCCTTCCCACCTTCTACCACCTTCGCTTCCTCCTACTAATCTCTTCCTCCTTCTTTCTACTCTGCTTATATCTTCCCTTCTTAGCTAAGTTTAATTGTTCATTTTTGTATATCTGCTTATGTATAGTGGTTTTTCTTCCTTTAAGAAAGATTCAGCTCCCACATATGAGTGAGAATATAAGATACTTCTCTTTATGAGGCTGGGATACAGAGGGAGAGGATAATCTCAAGGTAAATGATGCAACTTCATGAGGAAAGAATAGGGGAATATAAACCATAAATGCATACAAATTTTACTACATATTAATCAAAAGATTCCAGAAATTTTGTAAGTTGATGAAAGTATAACCAAAACTGATGTACTAGTTACACAATGGAAAAAGCAAATGCAAATGTGGAATTACTCTGTACCCCACCAACATTTATCAATGAAGGGAAAAAAGAAAAAAAAAATTCAGGTGCTTACAGAGTTTATGCCGTAACTAACCCAACCAATAAGCAGATAATATTCAAGCCTTCCATGTAATAAAATCAGTACATTGAATGTTTTGGCATTCTTAAAACTTGTTTGTGTCTGATAAGTGTAATTTCATCTAAAATTATAATAATTACTTCAGAATTTATTTTTTCTCTGCATCTATAATTAATAACATTTTATCAATAAAATGATTCTTTTTGATTAATCAGGTATAATTACAATAGATTGTATATGGGTAGGTGACCTTCCCAGCTACCTAATTCTCCATTTTTAAGACCAACTTTCATTTCCATTTAGATGTTTAAGTGCTTTGTATAAGAAATTGAAGAGACTTGTATATTTCCTCAAGTTTATTATGGACCCTAAAACATTTTGTCCTATTGACCAATTAAACTCATTACGAATCTTTCTTTCTACTTAGAAAATGATGGTGGATCGAGGAAAAGTATTGTTATTACAGTGATTCTTCATCAGTGAACTAAGAAATCTGTCTTTTTATATAGTCTGTCACAAAGTCTCCATTAAAGTTATGCATCTCTCCAAAGGGACATTTTGAGAGTTTGCAAATATTCAAATAAGAGTAGGTAAAAATCTTTCATTTGCCCAACTAAAAGTTTCTGCACAATATCTTTGTTTCTCCCATGCTATATACTCCAGTATTTTCTGGCATTAAAAATTAACATTCTAAAATAAAGAATGCCAAATAATGTCCTAGACCTGCTCATGATTTGCTTGGCAAGAATCCTAGTTGTAGTCTGGAAGCTTTATAAATAATATATTTAATATGATAAAGTTTATATACTGGTTTCTGACATGAATTGATAATGGCATGTAATATTTTTTATATAATGGCATTTGAAATAATGTGGTTTTTAACATAAAAACATATCTTCTAATGACTAACTCTCACCATAAGTCATAGTAGTTTTTACACCAATCAAAGTAAGGTAAGATCCTTGTGTGGGAGGTGGGAAGGGGTTAGAAACAGAGAATTGGATGAGAACCCATGCCTCCAGGTCTTTGTTCCTATCAGAGTTTGAGACTCTCTGGAAAAGAGAGTTCTACTCTGCACATTTGTATTAACATCCTTCCTTCCCTTCTCCCTATATTTGAAGATATCAGTTTGCTCTTGAAGGACACATTTTTAGAACTAAGCTCTAAGCTAGAGGGTTTATAATTGGTACAGGGACCAATGGTTAATTATAATGGCAAAATCCACATAAATACCATAATGACTCTTTCTTAACAGTGAAGAATGGCCTCTCTTTTCCCTTTCATCTCATCTCTCCATGCAAATTTTCATCAATGTATTTCTTAACATTTTCTTTCAGAAAATGATTAAACTAGGAGAGGATGTCACTGTTGGTCACCTTATGATTCTAACTAGGGTAACTTCACACCCCCCAAATCTCTAATTCTACATCTCTTTAAAAGTAAAAGATAATATTTAAGAGATTAGTTAACTAAAGTAAATAAGATCCATTTTAATACTATTAAATCCTCATATTGTGATTTCAAGAAATTATGCATTTTAAATATCCCTATTACAGAAAGATAACATATGTTAGTAGGATATCTGGAATTAATATTAAAGTTGTATGAAGGTGTATTAGTTACATTTCTTGTTGCTGTGACCAAATAACTGACAGAAACAATTTAATGGAGGGAGAATTTATTTTGACTCATGGTTTTGGAGGGTTCAGTCCATGATGGCTTGGTCCCATGCGCTTGGGTAAAATATCATGGTGGCAAGAGTGTATGGTAGAAGAGAGCTGTTCACCTCATGGAGAGAGGAGGCAGAGAGTGGGAGAGGAAGGTGCCAGAGACAAGAGACCCCCAAAGGCCCACTCCCAGTGATTCACTTCCTTCAGCTAGACCCTACCTCCTAAAATTTACAGAGTGTCCCAAAATATCACCAACAGCTTGGGACCAAGCATTCAAAATAGGAGGCTATGAGAGACATTTTATATTCAAACCATAAACAGAAGGAAAATGAGGTTTTCCACTACACCTGTTCAGAATCCCTCATAGGTCCACAAATGCAAGTTTACTGGCAATTAAATTGTATAATATATTCATTTTGATAACTACACGTCAGTTTTATAAATATGAAGATAACTCAGTTATCAAAAGGATATCTGTTTCAATTTAGTCTTGATATTAAGTTTACCCAATCACTCAAAACCATACTCAGTTTGGAGAGCAGATTTTAAAACATGACCCATAGCACACAAAACTTAACTTGACAATAAAATTAAGTTCCATTGGATACTCTTAATGCAGTCTAAATTATATATTCGATGATGAGTCTATGATTTAAAAAAAACTGTTATCTACTTGTGCAATATACACATTTGCATACATTATGTAGTGCATACAAGTGTAAATACAAATATAAATATGAACACAGGCACTTTTAATATAAACACCATTTACATATGCATATGGTCCAAAAACATTTCTTTCATTGTGTATTCTACCCATTCCTTGGGAATTAGGGATATACTCTATAAAGAAAATCAACCCTGGTTCTCTATGCACAAAAGGGTGTTTCACCTCCTCCCCTGAAGTCAGACATCTTGACCCATTTCCATTCCATCTTTCTTCAATTTAGAACTAACACTAGATAGATGTTTGACAAAATAATCTAGGAGCTTGAGTCAGCCAATAGTCTAGAAGAAGAGAGAGAAAATGCACTCCACAGCCGAAGCTTCACTTTGTTCTCATGGAAGACTACCCAAGAGCTCACTAGTAAAGCTGGAGAGTAAGGCGAGGCAAGGGAGAGAATTTGGCATGCTCCTCAGAAAGTGTCTCCTTAGGCTCCTTGCCTGTGAATATCATCCAAGTCTGGGCCTGGTCCCCAAGTCCTACGTCTTTAACCACCATATCTAAGTAACACATGTTATTTTCACTGCTTAATTTCTCTCTTAGGATGCAACAATGAAATTCCTGTATGCAATGAGCAAACAAAGTTGAAAGGTTTTGAAAGTGCAGGAAGGAAAAATTATGGCTTAAATTATTTTTGTGACACAAGATGTTTCTCAATTTTAATGTAATTCACTTAAGGACGACAAGCTATTTCTAAAATGTAGTTTTAATTTTACTACTCAAAATCAGTTATTGCCAATGTAGTACTTGTGACCCCACATCTTTTTCTAGGTCACCAGTATAAAGAAGGGAGAATTTGCTTCAATGAATTATAAAACTTCACTAATCTTAATGTATTTTTCTAGCCAACAAGTCAAAGTGTTGTGAAAAGCTAAGTTATTTTTGTGAATGCTGATGATTAATTCAAGTATTTAAGTTTAAGGGAAAAAAAGGCATGACTGAGTCCACACACCCACCACTTTTTAATGGATTGTACTAGTGGTGAGATTAACTACTAATACAACTCAGAAGGACCCAGCTGCCTGAGGATTTCTTCATTGATTTCAAATGAATTGAAACCTTGATCCATTACAGCATTCAGGAGAAGCCATTATTATACATGCTCTGTAGCTACATTTTGCAAATGTTAATTTCTCAGTTATATTAAAATCAATTTTCTTAAATAGCAAAAGGCACCAGAGTGAAAGACAAACTACCAAGACAATTTTTTGTTCTTGGGCATTTTGCTATATTATGAGTCTATTAATTTTCCCAACCAGCAGGAAGAGAATTAGAAAAATTCAAATATTATCACAAACAGGATATTAGAAGTCAGCCCTTCAGTAAAAATTTAACTCTCAATGACATATTGCTGAGCTCTTTAAACTTACTAGAAATATTTCTGTCCTTTGACTCTTTGTAGTTTTTATTCACTGACCACCTGGCTTTCAGGTAGGAAGAAAGGAAATGATCCTTAAGGTTATTCCACCCTTTGATGTGTGACTGAATATTCTGCAGGAAAATCAGACATCTTATAAATGGATTTCAGTTCATGCCACATCATTGTTCAGATGTTACTAAAGATTAATTTAATCTTGAAACAGTTTGGCAATATAAAAAAAAAGTAATTGATATGGAAGTAGATTATTGAATTCAGTGCCATTTATACCAGAGAAAATTGACTCGGGTTTGGCACAAAACATAACAAGTAATGTGAAGTTTGATGTTATTTAGGGATGATACCTTATTTGATTTTAAGCTAGGAAAAGTTAAGATGCAATCTAACTGCTTCCTTATCCCAAATATACCTAGTCATCAAAATGGATTTACTGACATTATTCTAGGTACTGTGTTATTGTGTCAGTGTCTCAAAAAGTAAAACTTTAGTTTCTTAGGATTTCTCAACAATTTATTTTGGAGCAAAGATGTTTAATTTTATATTAGTATTTGATATCTTTAGCTTAGTCAATATGACCTTTCCTTTAATAAATGCTTTCATGTTCTTTCTTTTTTTTCCTGAAATAAATTTGTGACAATTGGACATTTATTTTGTATTTCAGCTTGTTTCAACACTACAGGCTGTATGAGTTTATGTTCTACTCTACCAGGGAAGAAATTGTGATAGGAACTGAGGTAAGTAATTTATCTAGATGGAACCAATTAAGCTAAATCACTTAATGTGTGCTGATCAGCATCTGGATCTTTAACTGCTCAAAGCAACTTCTTGTCAAGATTATTCAAGTGTTAATATAACCAACTAGTAATTTGCAAAAAGAATAATTATATAAAGTGAGCTTCGGATTAAGAAAATAAGCTGTCTTGTGGCATTAGAAGCATTGTTAATCACGTACACTTAAGATTTATGGATTATTTGACAAAGCTCAATTGAATAGAGTATATATGTCTTCATACAAATAAAATCAGGAAAAATGAGATAAACTAACTCAGTTAAGTCTCTTCTAATTTTGCACTTATTTTCAGTCCATTCATTTTTCAAGGCCTAATTCGCATCCCACTTCATCAATGAAGCAAACCTACCTTAATTGCATCAAATCTCAAAGGGTTTGGAAAAACTCTCCAATCACAGTCTATGATTTTATTTCATTTGGTCTCTTCTTGCTGAATTTTGGCTCTTATACCAGTAAGCACATAAGCATGCACTGTTATGTAGTTTTCTTATTGTTTCCTGTGGGCTTATATAGTCAACACAACACAACAGTAATTTCCCCTAAGACAAGGATCCTCTGCTATTTTCCTTTCATGCATAGCACCACAGCATAATACAGTAGCCCCTCAATTAATAGAAAATAAGCTATCCAGTAGCAGCTTACAGAGGTTCTACAATAAATAGTCTACCTAGAGACACTTTGAATCAGTCTTGCATATAATCACATATTTGTAATTACTAGAAATGAATCCTTTGTAGACAACATCTTAGAGAGACTAAGGATGCCATAAATAGTGTTCCTGTAGGTTCTCAATCTCTGCAAGAGGCTTCATTGCCTCCCAGAAGTATGAGAGACAGGAGTGATCATGATCAGAAGTAAAGTGAATAAGAGGGTATTTACATTGTCTTTATAACTTTCCTAATGTTAAGCACCTGAAGGAATGTGACAACTATTTCTGTCTTCCTGAATTTTGTTATTCTGGAATTTATAAATTGCTTACTTCAAAAACACCTCAGTTCTGCTACCCTCCACTTGAGTACTTGTTTAAATGCAAGTCTCTAAAAAGTAAGCTGCAGAAGCTGGCAGGATCATGAGTTCAAGGCCGGAGGCAGCCTGTGTAGATTAGTGAGACACTGTCTCAAAATAAAAAATAAAAAAGAGGCTAAGGGTGCAGCTCAGTAGTGGAGTGTCATGAGTTCAATCCTCCAGTACCAAAAAATGAAGGAGGGAAGGAAAAAAGGAAGAGAAGAAGAAAAAGAAGAAGAAGAAGAAGAAGAAGAAGAAGAAGAAGAAGAAGAAGAAGAAGAAGAAGAAGAAGAAGGGGAGGAGGAGAAGGAGGAGGAAGAGGAGGAGGAGGAGGAGGAGAGGAGGAGGGAGAGGAGGACGGAAAGAGGAGGTGAGGAAAACAGGGAACCCTTTTTACTTTTGACTTTACTTAAAATTTCTTCTTTGTCTGGGTGCAGTGGAGAAAGCCTATAATCCCAGCGAGTCAGGAGGCAGAGACAGGAGGATGGCAAGTTCCAGACCAGAGGCAGTCTGTGTAATTAAGCAAGACCCTGTCCCATAAAGTAAAAAAAAAAAAATATGCTGGGAGTGTAGCTCAGTGGTACAGCACTTGCAAAGCATGCAAGTGTGAAGCCCTAGGTTCAACCCGCAATAACACACACACAAAAAAAAATCTATGCAATTTCCTCAATCTTTTTTCCATTTATTGTGAAGTTGCATATTGACCCAGTCATAAGGATTTTTGTTTTGTTTATGTTTAGTTGCAACCCATACTGAAGGCTATGATCTTTGATCTTCATCAGTAAATGTTTTAAATCTTCTTCACTTTCAGCAAGCAGAGTTGTGTCACCTGCATAACACAAGTTGTTAATGAGCCTTCCTCCAATCCTGATGATGCGATCTTTCTCATAAAGTCCAGCTTCTCCGATTATTTGCTCAACATATAAATTGAAGGGATAGGGTGAAAGTATACAGCCATGACACACACCTTTCTCAACTTTAAACCTAGCAGAGTTTCCTTGTTCTATTTGAACAACTGCCTTCTGATTCACGAACAGATTCCGCATGAGTACAATTAGGTGCTCTGGTATTCCCATTTTCCAAAGTGTTATCCATAATTTGTTAGGATCCACACAGTCAAATACCTTTGCATGGTCAATAAAACATAGATAGACATCTTTCTGATATTCTCTGCTTTCAGCTAATATCCACCTGACATCAGCAATGATGTCCCTGGTTCCCCACTCTCTTCTGAATCCCGCTTGATTTTCCAGTAATTCCCTGTCTATATACTGCTGCAGTCATTTCTGAATGATCTTTAGTAGAATTTTGCTTGCATTTGATATTAATGATATTGTCTGATAGTTTCCACATTCAGATGGATCCCCTTTTTTGGGAATAGGCACAAATATGGATCTCTTCCAGTCAGTTGGCCAGGTAGCTGTTTTCCAAATCTTTTGGCATAGACATGTTAACACCTCCAGTTCTGCATCTGTTTGTTGAAGCAGCTCTATTAGTATCCCATCAATTCCTGGAGCCTTGTGTTTTGCCAATTCTCTCAAGGCGGCTTCCACTTCATCCTTTGATACCATTGGTTCCTCTTCATATGCAACCTCTTGGAATGGTTCGTCATCTACCAATTCTTTTTTGTATAATGACTCTGTGTATTCCTTCCGTCTTTTGATGTTTCCTGCATCATTTAATATTTTTCCTATAGAGTCTTTCACTATTGCTACTTGAGGCTTGAATTTTTTCTTCACTTCCTTAAGCTTGAGAAACACAGAGTGTGTTCTTCCCTTTTGCTTTTCTATCGCCAGCTCTTTGTACATGTCATTATAATATTTGTTTTTGTCTTCTCGAGCTGATTTTTTAAATCTTCTGTTTAGATCCTTAACTCATCATGCCTTCCTTTTACTTTAGCTGCTGGACATTCATTCAAGGGCAAGTTCTAGTGTCTCTTTTGACATGTAATTTGGTCTTTTCTTTTTTTTTTTCTTGTCTTTTTAATAACCTTCTGCTTTCTTCTTGAATGATGTCTTTTATGTCATGCCACAATTAGTCTGGTCTCGTATCATTTGTGTCTAATGCATTAAACCTATTCTTGAGGTGGTCTCTGAACTCAGGTGGGATATACTCAAGGTCATACTTTGGCTCTCGTACACTTGTTTTAATTTTCTTCAGCTTCAGTTTGAACTTGCAAATGAGAAGTTGATGGTCTGATCCACAATCAGCACCTGGTCTTGTTCTGACTTCTGATATAGAGCTTTTCCATCGTCTTTCTCCACATATGTAGTCAATTTGATTCCTGTATGTTCCATCTGGTGAAGTCCATGTGTAGAGTTACCATTTATGTTATTGAAAAAATGTTTTTGCAATGAAAAGGTCATTGGTCTGACAAAATTCTCCCACATCGTTTCTGTCACCAAGACCATATTTTCCAACTACTGAGCCTTCTTCTTTGTTTCCAACTTTTGCATTCCAGTCACCAGTAATTATCAGTACATCTTGATGGCAAGATTGATCTATTTAAAATTTCAGCGGCTAGTAGAAATCTTCCCTTTCTTCATTTGTGGCCTTAGTGGTGGGTGCATAAATTTGAATAATAGTCATATTAACTGGCCTTCCTTGTAGATGTATGGATATTATTCTATCACTGATAACATTGTATTTCAGGAAAGATCTTGAGATGTCTTTTTTGATGATGAATGCAACCCCATTTCTCTGTAGTTTGTCATTCACAGCATATTAAACCACAAGATTATCTGACTCAAAAGGGCCCATGCCAGTCCATTTTTGCCCACTGATGCTTAGAATGTCAGTTTATGCAATCCATTTCTCTTTTAATGATTTCTAACTTTCCTAGATTCATACTATGTACATTCCATGTTCCAATTATTAATGGATGTTTACAGTTGTTTCTCTTCATTCTGAGTTGTGCCACATCAGCAGATGGAGGTCCCTGGGGCTTTACTCCATTTCCATCATCAAGGTAGACTCTACTTTGAGGAGGTAACTCTTCCCCAGTAGTCTTTTGAGTGCCTTCTAACCTAGGGGGCCCTTAAATATCTGAAAGTTCAATGAACAAACTAAAAATGTGATGAATCGGAGAGGTAAGATTTGCATTTGTAAATGCTTTCTACCTATAGGCATCTACCAGTTTTGAAAAGGTGGTTAAGAGACTTGATGCTAAGTGGAGCTTTGGTAGACATATGGAGTTATGAGAACAAAAACTGGAAGAGAAGGAGAATATAGTTGATTCCAAAAGTTGTGTGAAGGGCTCCAAAGGACTACATTTCGGGAAATTATCCCTTATATGGACTCAGCTTTTGCTTCATATTATCTCAGTTTCTGGTGTACTTAAATCAACTCTGTGTAATGCTAACCTCCTCTAAAGTAAAACAAATTTGTGCTATGTCCCAGGTTATATCAACAATTTTTTTCATAAATCATACCTGTCACACAGTAAAAATCACTGGGCACATACAAAATAGAAACAGACCATAAGGTAAGCTATTGCTCTACCACTGAGCTTCACGCCTAGCCTCTTTTTTATTTTTTTATATTTTTATTATTTTTTAAAAATTATTTTATTTATTTAGGACAGGGTCTCACTAAGTTGCACTGGCTGCTTCTGGGCTTGAACCCACAATCTTCCTGCCTCAGTCTCTGGAGTCACTTTAGATTACAAGTTAGTGCCACAATGCCCAGCTAAAATGTTTAATAAGATACTGAATTTCAAAAGACAACTAGAAATTATTTTTTAAAAATATTAGGTGAGAATTCTGGAAATGAAAAAATAATTAAAATTAAGAACCAAATGGGTATGTTTAACAACAAATTAGTCATACTTGAAGAGAAAAATTGATAAGCTTAAAGCTATGGCAAAATTTTAAAAAGTCTAAAATAAAGCATGAGTCAGCAAAAGTATGTTAAACACATAAAAGTGTAAGAGAGTATGGATATAGTGAAAAACTTAATAAAGATAATAGAAGGCAATTCCATAAAGGTAAAACAGAAGCAATATTTGAAGAGTAGATTTTCCAAAAATAGTCAACATTAGGGCACAGATTTAAAACTCACTGTCAATCCCTAATTGAGTAAATCCACACATAAGCACATCATCATGAAATTTTTAAAAACAAAATGGGAAGAAAATCTTAAAACCAACCATGGGGGAAAATTATTTTCAAAGAAACAACAAAATATTAACTGACATCTGACTTATCAACAGAAACAGTGACAGCCAAAAGACAATGAAGTACCTTTAAATTGTTATAAGAAACTAACTGCTAGAATTCCACACCAAGCAAAAATGTTCTTCAAGAATGAAAGGCTTAATACAGTTATTACCAGGCAAACAAAAAGTAAGAAAATTCAATATAAGAAACTCCAAAAACTCAATAGCAAAAAATCAGATAACCCAATTTCAAAATAGGCCATAGATATAAATAGATATTTCTCAAAAATAGATATGCAAATGGTCAGGTTTATGAATAAATCTTCAACCTCGCTAATCATCAGGAAAATGTTAATCAAATCAACAATGAGGTATCACCTCACCCCAGTAAGAATGGTATCATCAAAAAGGCTAATGATAACAAGTTATGTAAGAGTGTGAATAAAAGTGAACCCTTGCACTTTTGTTGTGAGACAGTAATAAATTAGTACAAACAATATAAAAAGAATAAGTAGTTCCTCAAAAAAAATTAAAAATATTACAACCATGTTGTTGTTGTTGTTAGGTGCTATCAAGTCAGGTCCAACTCATAGTGACCCTCAGAAGGTTTTCAATGGCTGATTGTTTCTGGATTGGTTTGGGAGTGGATTGTCATGTCCTTCTGCAGTTTAAAACCATATGATCTAATAATCCCACTACTAGGGAAATATCCAAATGAAATGAAATTATTACGTCAATGCGACTCTGCACTCCCATTTTCAACTGCAGTGCTACTCACTATAGCCACAAAATGAAAATAATTACAGTGTCAATCAACTGATGATTGGATAAAGAAAAGGTGGCATACATACTCAGTGGAATACTATACTGCCATAAGCAAGAACAAATGCTGTCATTTACAACAACTGGATAGAACTGAAGATCATTATGTTAAATGAAATTAGCCAGCCATAGTAAGACAAGTAATGCATAATCTCACTCAGATGTCGAATTTTAAAAAGTTGATATCACAGAAGTTGAAAGTCTAATAGTGGCTACCAGCCAGGTACAGTGGCACACGTCTTTAATCTCAGCTACTCGGGAGGCAGAGGCAGGAGAACTGTAAGTTCAAGGCCAGAGGCAACCTGTGCAATTTAGGGAGAACTTGTCTCAAAAATACAAAGTAAAATATGAGCTAAGGATTTACGGCCTAGTGGTTGAGCTCTTGCAGAAAGCATGCATGCAGCCCTGGGTTCAATTCTCCAGTACCACAAAAAAAAAAAAAAAAAAAAGAAAGAAAAGAAAAGAAAGAAAGAAAGAAGAAAGAAAAGAAAAAAAAAGAAGAGACTAGAGAAAGTAGTGGGGAGAGATGGAAAAAGATTGATCAATGAGTACTAAATTACAGTTTGATAGAAGCAAGGTGTTCTGGTGTGCTATTGCTGTAGAGTTATCATAGACAACTATAATGTACTGTATATTTCAAAAAGCTACAAAAAAGGATGTTGAAGCTTTTCACTGTAAGGAAATGATAAATATTTGAAAGGACAGAGTGTTTAACCTGATTTGAACATTATGCATGTTATCCCATTAATATATATAATTTTTATGTTTTTATGTATTACTTAAAAATAAATTTAATATTTTT